>JAACYV020280518.1:0-15073 GCA_009936425.2 Chrysaora fuscescens
TTCATTAATTTTGTAAACTGTTGTTAAATTGAGTAAAGGGCACTTGGCTCGATAGCTCTTCTGAGTTTTTTTCAAGTTTCCTAAACTTGCCTAATTAATTCTATTTCTATTAGGCTATCATTATATTGTAATTAAAAGTTTGAAATGAAAAGAAATGAAATGAAATAAAATGAAACATCCGACATTCTAGAACCACCCCTTAACATCCACATGGTAGCGGTAAAGTAGAGCGCTTTAATCGCACGTTACTATCTATGATGCGTACATTATCGGACAAATACAAAAGTGCATTGAGTGATCATATCAATAAAGTAATAACTCTACAAGACATGATTCTACTGGGTATTCACCGTTTTTTCTCCTGTTCGGTCGTCATCTACGTCTGCCGATATATTTATTATCTAATACAGGTCGATCAATGAGAGCTCGAAATCATTCAGAATATGTAATCCAATAGAAAACTGCAATGTCTGAAGCTTATGAGATTACACGGAAATCTGCTTTAGCGTCCGCGGGTCAAAATAAACATCGCTACGATCAGAAACCCCAACCTATAGATTTACAGCCTAAGGATCGTGTTCTTGTCTGAAATTTGTCGGAAAGAGGTGGCCCATCCAGAGTTCGTTCATTCTGGAAAAAAAAGATATCAATATCGTTGTAAGAAGGGAAGATCCACAGTCTCCTGTGTATGAGGTCAAACGAGAAACATGCCCAGATCCTTGTCGAATTTCGCTTCGAAATCTTCTCTTACCATGTAACGACTTACAGGTTGAAGAGAATGCACCTCCACTGCGACGCACAAGAAATTCAGATCAACGTTGAAGTCAGCATCAGCGTTTATTAGTTCAAAATGCGGCTCCAGTTTCCGATGATGAAGACACATCCGACGAGGAAATTGTATATTTTGAACCTTTGCAAACCCATTCGAAACAGTCAACGATCGATGTGCACACTTCGGTGGAAAGTTCTGAAAGAACCCTCAGCGAAACTTCGCAAGACAATTATCAAGACACTCCGGAGATAGAGCCAGAACGTTCAGATACCCAGATTGAAAGAAAAAAAATTGAAATAGGGACGAGTACTTTGGATCTCCATGAGGAATTAACTAATCAACCAGTTCAACGCTCTGTCCGTACACGTCAACCACCCGAACGATTTAATTATTTTGCGCCAGATCAAGCTTATCACGTTCAAACTAATCCTATAAATAGTATACCGTTTATTCAGCGTCAACCTTTCTTTGAAAATTTTAATGGTATCAGACAATCGTTTATATTTCCGACCTATATGGCTCCGTTTATTCCTGTTAGTTGTTCGACCATTGCCTTATCGCTGGCCGATAATGAACTATTTTGTCGCACCGAACTCTGTTATGTCATAGTGGAATACATCATGTTTTAGCTCATTTCCATTTGCTTCTATAAATATCGTTATACTTCTGCTTTACACGCTTTCATGCTATATTCGTTGCTGATTGCAGTTAACATAACGTAATTATCGCTGTATTTACATACGAGTGCATGGTCATTCAGTTATTTTCATGAAGAATATTGTTTGATGGTTATTTAATGAGAAACTTTATAGTTGGTTGATAGCTCGAGTTGTCTCCAACAAGAAAACGAACGTTATTGTTGTTAATTGAATTTTGAAGGATCGATCCTGTTTTAAGAAGAACTTTGCTGTTTTGAATTGTTTTTATGTTTTTATTACACATGAGACAAACGCTATTGGACAGTATAGCTATACGTATTTGAATAGGGTTCATTCCTAACCATTATTAAGTTTTGCTTTTATTAGTATCTCATAGGATCGTTATTATTAAATTTTATAAGCTACTTCTTTTTCGTGGGGGAGAGTGTAAGGTGCTGACCCCAGATATAAGTCACATGTTATCACGTGTTATTGCTATCATGACCCCCGGGTTTTATATTGCACTGTTAGTTTTAATTAGTGTGTTGTGTGAGCAAAAGAGTTGTTAGTTATGTTTTACAGTTTTAGTTGATGATCTGATTTGTCATAAGTATTTGATGATTTGGTTATTAATATCTTTGCTGTTGCTGAACAGAATTGTTTCTTTGTATCGATACCTATTTGGTAGTGAAACCGAGGTATTACAAATATACTAATGAAATAGAGTATATTATATATCAATCGATAGCAATTGAGATGGTCCTAATATATAATATACAAAAAATTTTGAGATTTGGTTAGGATTTTTGCTAGGGTTTTTAGTAGGGTTTTGGGTAGAGGTAGAATATATGGGCCTAAGTTGGCGGTTTAAGGTATATGTACTGGAGTTGTGCCCAAATTTGATTGCATATTCAGACTTACCACTTCAATTGCTATCGACTGTTATATAATACATTTTATTAGTGTGGTGCATTTCGGAACTATCGCCTTTCCCTTCAATGTCTTAGCCTTCTCATTATCAAAATTATTATGATAGTTTGTCTTCTTGTTAGATATCATTTTACCCAACTATGCTAGGCTCTATGTTTTTTGAAATTTTATAGGATTTTTATATCTGTCGACGTCGATCGCTGCTGATCGATAAGCAAGTGCAAACACACTATCGATCGAGCCTGTCTATCGACATCGATTGCTTTCATTTAAGTGGAAACAAGCCTTAACTTTCTAGTCTTAACGATCATAAAATGAAATTATAGATTAAAGCTACTAATTGAATTCGGCAGGAGCAAAGATATAACATAAAACTCGTGATATATTTGGAAAAACGTAACATATCTGGGCCAAAACTCCACGACATTTTGCTAATTTTTACTGTATTTAAATCAAGTATTGTGCAGTCTGCAAAAAAGCGATATCTTGCAAAAAGGTAAGGTAGCCACGATTTTTTTGTTGTTGGTTGTATTTGTATTGCATTGTATGGTTTATGCTGTTAGTTAGGACTACCTAAAATGCTTTCATCTCGTTTCTTCCCTCGCTTCCTCAATGCTACTGACGGAATTTTATCGTCATTTTATTAAAGCCTAGCCACTGCGATATTTTTCTGTTTTCATTTTGTGTTGCAGAACAACAAACAGCCTTCAGAAGAATACATTTTTCTAAACAAAAGGAATTTCCGTTAATTTATTTTAGTTTGTTTGATGGTAATGTGTTAGGGAGAATGTTAAATTTATTGCATGCAGGAATCAAGCAAACGAATTTAGGCCACCATTTTTACTAAGCACGAGGCAACAATCTTAACATAACAGGGATACAAGATATACTAAATTTAATAATGATGTACACAAGAACGTAAATATTATCTATCTTTAAACACTCCCACTCAATAAGTGTACCGAAAAAAATAACACATATTATATGAAAAATGTAAATTAAATGTTCTTATAACTAAGTTCCGTTAGTTGAAATCTTGGTTGACTGAGTCCTTTAGTCATCACATCGACGAGCATGTCTGTAGTTGGGCAATAGTTTATTTCTATCTCTTTCTTTTGTACTAGATCTCTCACTAAATGGTATTTGATGTCTATATGGTTAGTACGGGCATGGTTTTCAGGGTTCTTTGTAAGTGGTTTCGCACCTTGGTTGTCTTCGTACAGCACATTAGTTTCTTGATTATATCCCAAATCTTTGACGAATGATTTTAACCATACGAGTTCTTGAGTGGCATGGGAAAAAGCAAGGTATTCAGCTTCCGTGGACGAGAGAGCCACAATTACTTGACGCGTACTACGCTAACTAACTAGACCACTGCAAACTTTAAATAAATAACCAGATGTAGATTTTCTTTCAGTAACGTCTCCAGCCCAATCAGCATCAGTTAATCCAGTTACATTAACAGCTGTGCGATTATCAGGACCATATTTGTGTTTGAAAACCCACTTTGATCCAAAAATATTCTTTCCTTTTGGAAGTGGCACAAGAGTCCAAGTTTCATTCTTTAGGAGTGAATCGTATTCCGCATTGGTTGCCTTCTTCTATTCCTTAGAACTTTGTCCCATCCACGCCTCTATAATACCTTTTGGCTCTTGAACTGAGAGGGTTGAGACTACAGAGAGGACTGCATTATTTTCATTTTCTTCTTTATCATCTGATTCGTCTTGAAATATTGCAAATGAGTTGATCACCGTCAATTCATTTGCCATATCTGTCTGGTTGCTTTCTTTCTCTCGGTGATCTCCTCACATTGTTCTCATTTTCTCCCACTGGCTGCATGCACTGTGCTGGTTGTTCTGCTTATTCTGGCTCTAGCACATCAACTTCAGTTTCTTCACCTGCATAAATCATGTTAAAATACTTTTCAAAGTTAAGGTATACATCAGCACTTTACAATCTTATTAGCTCATCATCTGCATTTTGGATTTTCATTAAATTTCACATTCCGGCTCACAGTTATCTTCTTGGTAACTGGGTTATAGATTTTATAGCCATAGCAATTATGAGCATATCCAAGAAAAACACACATTTGTGACTTCATATCCAGGTTCTTTCGATTTTCCTTTGGTATATGAATATAGCCATTGCATCCAATGTAAAATGTGAGATACTTGGTTTCTTGCCAAACCAAATTTCATGTAGGGTATGACCTTTCAAAGTGCTTGTAGGACATCTATTCCTTGGATAAGCTGTGGTGTTGACAGCCTCTGCCCAGAAACGTAGAGGTATCTTTGCATGGAACAGCATAAATTTAGCACTCTCTAGTAATGTTCTGTTCATTTCTTTTCCAAGAAATATACAACTGTATATCTAGACTTATCATCAATGAAAGTCAGTATATACTTTGCCCCTCCATCAGAAGTGATCTGCATAGGCCCACAGACATCAGAGTAAACTAGGTCAAGTATCTCATCAGCAGGCTCAAAAAGGGGCTCTTGCTTACTTGGCCAAGGCACAGCCTTGACAGTCTCTATTAAACTCAGATGATTCAGTCTTCATGCCATGAACCATTTCCTTTTCAGACATCATCTTCACATTGTCAAAGCCCAAATGGCCTAGGCGTAGATGCCAGAGTTCTAGGGGCTGTTTATTTTTAGACTTGGCAATGTTTGCTTCTGAGCATATCATATCATCTACTGTGTCTGAAATGAAAGCATTTCCTTCTCTTTGGCCAATAGCGAGAATGCCATTTTCTTTAGAAATTTCACATTTTTCCCTATCAAAGGTTACCATCCCTCCATTCTCAGTAATTGCTGATACTGAAATCAAGTTCTTTTTTAGTACAGGAACATGGAGAAACCTTTCAAATTTGACATTTCTATTATCATTGTTTGGTAATTTGTATTTTATTATTATACTACCATGTCCTTTAACATCTATTTCCTGGTTGTTTGCCAAGTAAACTTTCTTTGCATTTTGAAATTCTTTATACTGGACCATATCTTCTTCACTTGATGACAAATGCTGCGTTGTCCCTGAATCCATAATCCAGGTCTTTTCCTTGTCTGTTCCAACAGATAGTGCATCTGATAGCATAAGTGTTTGCATTGTATTGTATGATGCTTTTCTGGAACCATTTCTTCCTCTTGCCTTTTGTTTCTGAGGTTTGATCCAGCAGTCTTTTGACAAGGTTTCAGATGTTTTAGGTCTTTTAGCTCTGGAATTCTGGTTAAATCTTCCAACAGCAAGAACATTTTCAGACACCACTCCATCTGCTATTGCACTTCGGTCAGCCACCGTGAGTATCACTTTTTCCCATGTCAGCTCAGCTTCTCCAATGGTGTCCAATTTTTACGCAGGCTGTTGTAGAATGATGGTAATTTTCCAAGTACAATCTCACAGAAAACATGCTCTGGCCTTGTTCCTCCCATCTCCAACAATTTATCTCTGAGTCTGCACATCTTATCTGTAAATTCAAGTGCATTATCTCCTTCCATCATTCTGGTGTAGGACTTTTTATCTCTCAAGTCAATCTTTCTATCAAGGGATTTCCGTTGGAATTGATCCTTGAGGGTTTTCCAAGCTTCTGCAGCGGTTCTACAATTTCTAACGTAAATAAGTAGACTGTCACTTACATGCATAAAAAGCAATGATGACTCAAGTTTAGTTCAGAAGCCATTTTGAGATTTACTCGTTATTTGGTTAGCAAGCAAGAGCTTATAAATAATAACCACTTCAGAAATGAGACGAAGCTCTCCAGGTTTGTAACAAATGGAAAATCAAAATAACAAGGACGTGTAACTAGAATTGAAGCCTTTTGGGATCAATTCGTTGGTTGATTGTGTAGGGCACAAATGGCTTAAAACTTCAGGAAATTGTAGCTGAAATGAAGCAATCATAATGTGTAATTAGATAATCTAGTAAGGAAAAGTTTTTTATCATATGAATCATCAAATAACATCAAGAAATACTCGCATTAAGTTGTGCCTGTCTTCTGTTCGGATGCTGGCCATTCGTGGTGTGTATTTTGCATTTACATTTTATACAGGAGAGTCAGGTGTTGTCACTCGCATAACATATTCCCTTGTGGGAATTTTTGCATGTGCGTTCTAAAATGTATGCACATCTTATAACGGCTTGCTCGCCCCATAAATTTTTAATGCCCTTCCAAACCATTAATATATTCCTTTCTCATTCCAAGACCTGCAGTGCATAGGTGCATTTGATAATTATAGCAGTGCAAAAGAAATTAAAGCAGATCATCCAAGGTATCTACAGTGGAAGCTTTTCTTTGATACATTTTTACTTTCAATAAAATAATTTTATAACGTTTGTTATTGTATCAGAGTTTCGAAGAATTTGCTTCATTAGACAAGTTATAGAGGGCAAGCCAATGTGCTTAATAACTGGCTCAGCTATTTAAGTAAAAATATTTGGCCATATCTGAATTCAAAAATGATTGAAAGCACAGAATATACATTTTCAAACTGCTTCCACCCCATCAAGATTTTGGTTTAAGTGTTTCAAATGTATACAGTTATATGAGATAGCTAGATATATATATTTTTAAAAAAAAATTATTGCCGTACAAAACATGGAAGGTAATACAAATACATTTAATCTTTGAAGATTCTTATCCATTTATTTCAAAAGTTTCACGATGCCGGTTATTGTTTTTTAAATGTTGCTGCTTATCAAGCCACTCAGCCTTTAATTTCTTACGTCTAACTTTTTATCCGTTATCTACATTCCATCGCGATCTGTAGCTATATCATCGCTTACTCAATATAGTCACTTATGCATTAGCTAGTTCTAACGCGTCGAGAATGAAGTACGAAAATAAATCAATATAACTTTTCATAAACATTGTGATCTGTTGTGACCAATTTCTTCAGTACATTCTTCAATTTGTTTCATGTTAATATTTTAATAGGAAAATGTCTACAACACAAAAGGCGAACGAAGGAAAGAAATGCACAAGTCTCGGTGAAGAGAAGGGTGGTAAAATGCCTGAGTCATGTCCTAGCAAAATATTGCTCAAAGGGACAATTGGGTCTTCCCAACAAGTTAAGAAGAGACCAGGGCTAAGATTAGTCACAGACAGAGTGAAAACCATTGGTGGTGTAACACCATGCTCATCACCTGCAGAAGGAACTATGTTCAACTCGAAAGGGCCTAACTGGAAAATAAATGAAAATAATGTGTCTGAGATATTTGAGAAATTGGCTCTATCTGATACAGCTTGTACATAGAAATGTCTAAATTTGCAATGGTTTCTTTGTACATCTTACATTTAATCAAATTTAAAATTGAAAACAACATTTGTCACAGACCTTTAACACAGTGAGTCTTTGTATTGCGGCTGTAACGAGTATTTAGTTAAATCGTAGGATATGGATTTACTTGACGCATTGTAACATTTATCATTGTTCAGTTAAATCAAAAAATGCTGCAATAGTTAAAGAGCACCCATGAAGATTTTAGTTCGGTTACTGGAGGTATTGAAAGTAAATAATAATTTCTTAACCTTAACTTAGCTATAAAGCAACTCTTCTTTGGTATATGCACTCGAACATAAATGAAAAACTTAATTCCTAGAAATCCTTGTGAGGGCCGAAATTAGTTTTTTTTATAATAAAGCATTTACAGATAATATAAAATGTTTTCTCAGCTATTTTTGTAGGAGGGTATACCTATACCATCAGAAAATAAAGGAAACTATGTTTCCGGTTTTAGGAAAATCCCGATCTGCCCTCTGAATTCCATGCTAACGAAAATTATATTTGGCATTTCTTATATTTAGAGCTTAATAAACAATTTCATTCAACCTTAGACCGAGACCGGGTTGGTATGGAAAGAACGTCATAGCGACACTATAAATTTATGGGGAAAACAATCAATACTTGTAAACACTGATTCAGTAGTCCAAATTATTAATCAGGGCATTTTGATGTAATTTCATTTATTTCTCATAGAGGCCATAAACAGTTTTTTATTCGATCCTACAACAAAACTGGATGGTTAAAGAGCGTACCTACATTGTTCGAACGCAAAATCTCAATCCTTGTCCATGTGAATCCTTTATAGCAAACTTGAAATATTAATTAATTACATTATTCTACGTTGATTAATGTATTTTCACTATTTAGAGGCCATAAAGAGTTGTTCACTCAACCAAGACAATGTGGGTACGAGACGAACGCTATAGACTTTATGGGGAAATAACATTAATCTTAATAAACTATTCAGTATTTTAAATCAGATTCAATCTGTAAAAATCTCTTTCTAGGCAGAACAACTTTTAAACGTAAACCGAAAAATGGTTGTGAATGCGCAATAAACAAATGTCTACAAAATCTAGAGGTTGGTCATCAATTAAAAAAATTTTCTACGCTGATAAGCATTGGCTAATCTGAGCCCATTCAAAGTGCAAAGAGTAACAATTCAGACGATCGATTGGTTAACAATTCAGACGATCTTCTCTTTCAAGAGCACAGTCTTGTCAATTAAAATCCCAAGAGGGATTCTGCATCTTCATATTCGATGAAAGCAAGCATTTTAATGCATTTCGTTTACGGAATTTCGTTCCTTAGCTGATAGTACTTGCAGCTTCTGGAGAAGGCTGCCTGACGCAAAAGATGGCATATCAGCTGAATAATACCACTATGATAAAAGGAATCATTACCCGGAGACATGCGATTATTACTGATGGGAATCAAAATACAACATTCAGTTAAGTGTTACCACAGCAAAGGCCAGCAAAATACAAGTGATATTATAAAGCCGCATGGACTTTGTACACCATTTTTATCATGATAATAAGTCTCATCATCATATCCCAAACACATTCTCGGTAGTAAAGAAATATTTATCACCCAGCCGGTAATTCCAGCTCCAATAGCGTATATACAGTTGTGCAGTCAAAAAGCTCGAAGTTGAACTTTTGGATGGGCCACTTGGTGAGTCGCATGTTACTGGCTGGTCTTTTCGTTTTCACAAAGACTGCGTGTGCCCCAACATGTCCTCGTACCTATAATTTACACCAGGTGTACTTTGTCCATAACATCTGTAAATTACAGATGGTGTAATTAACAGAAGTTAATTACTCGTGTATAGTGGCTTGCTTCCCCGGCCTCGTAACTGGGGCCGTATTTTCTGGAAACTTACAGTAGGCCTATGGTTATGATATCGGTCATGTTTGATTTCGAAACCATGACCCAAGGCCACACTCCCCTTTTCCCCTCGTGCCGTGCTTTCATACTACTATCAGATATTGTACCCCTCAACAAATCTTAAAATGGAAGAAGATCTTAGATGATTCATGCGATGATGAAAGAGAAGAAACTATTGGTGAAGGTTATTGTCACACTTTTTGTTGTTCACCCCTGTAAAGGCACAATAGAGCCTTGCTTATTTTGGTTGATAATTCAACATATGGCCAGTAGGCACGCCCTAGGCCTACAACCTGGTTTCGCAATTTTGATACGCAATTATTGTAAAGGACTAGGCTTACACTTCTTTGACTACTCCTTACCTATTTAAGCTATTCAGTTATCTCTCTGAATCTAGCCCATAAATTTACATGCTCTGCTTGCAAAGATAAAACATACAGGGCACACTGCATCGCAAGCACTGAATTGGGGGCTAGGCCTAACCCTGTCTGTTTGAGAAGCCAGTGCTTCTCTCACTGTTATCTAGTTAATATTTCCACTCTGTGGAAATGTTGAAAGTCCCTGGGGGACCTGTATTAGGTCTGCATGCCAGGTCTGTATGCCAGTGTATGTATGCCAGTGCAGCTCTTGGGGTTTAGTAATAAATTGTTTGTGACTCTAAAAATCATACATTATTTGCTACCTATTCATACTTCAATCATTCATCAATCATGGCTGCCCTATACACTAGGGTGTGCCCTTAACTGAGTGTGAGAGGGATTTGCAAGGTTTTCTTTAAATAAGATAGTGTTTAAAGCAGGCTAACTACTTGAATATATAAGCATTGAATAATAGAATAGGTTCTACTCATATACTTTGGTTCTATTTTGTTTGTTTCTGGAACCAAAGTAATGATTAAGGGGGACATTTAGGGTATTTGTATTTCGTTGTCAGCGATTAAATTCTTGGATTAACGAGAGGCGAACAACTGCGAAAGCATTTGCCAAAAATGTTTTCATTGATCAAAACGAAAGTTAGAGGCTCGAAGACGATCAGATACCATTGTAGTTCTAGCCATAAACGATGCCGACAAGTAATTCATTTAATGACACTAAATACAACGACAATATGCATTACCATATGTAAATTGATTTTGAATGAAAAAAATTGGTTAGTTGAAATCATTGTTCAGTACGTACCAGAAATGTTAACAGTGTTAGGAGATCGACCTGTAGTTTCTATTTTCAGAACCCGGGCCAGATTTTTAAAATATGTTAATCGACTTGTCATCAGCATCTCTTCAGATTCGTCAACTTTGTAAATATTTCCTTTCTATTAAAATGCTTGAATTAAAAATTCACTACTTCATTTCCGGAAGTATGAGTGCCAACGTGTTTATATTAAACCCAGTACTTCATGACACTTCTACTGCATTTGAGTTTCCTTCCAAAAGAAAGGCTTCAGAACGGCCTCAACTTGGATAATTGCAAGAGAGCTTCCTCCTCCATCTTTGCCGCGACGTGAGATGGTGAGAAAGCATTTTAGGTAGGCCTAGCAATCTAATCTATACAATACAACCACAACCAAAACAAGCGTACGATACCTGTTTGCAGAACCTCCCTGCTTGCAGAAGATATGTTATAGCTACTGTTTTTGTATCAGGTATACTGCATTCTGCAATCAGAAAGGTCCTCCAAATAGGTATTACACGCTTGTTGTTTTCTATGGTTGTATTGTATGGATGGGGCTGTTTGGCCTACCTAAAATGCTTTCTCGTCATCTTTCTCTTTCAATCCAATCTCTTCCTCTTTCTTTCTAAGTTAATATGAGGCATAAATAGGTGTTTTTGTATCAAATACTTAATAGTATGCATGGAGGTTGAACGTCGAGTAGGTTCTGCGTAAGAAGTTAAAAGATATGTTGCAAGTGCCTATGAACCCAAAATCTTGATCGGCTTCATTGGGGTAATGGGTAATGTCACGTTTATCGATCTGGCAAGCGGTTTTGTCTAGATAGAGGTATTACTGACCCTACTATAATTCTAAAAGTGGCATTTTCTAACGTGGTCATGCGGTACCAGACCTCTATGAAGTAAAGTGTTTTTGACACAAATCGGCTCAGATACCATCAGATACTAAGTTCAGATGCTTTTTTCTCCATAAAGTTGTACTTTTTTCCCCTAGTATATTTTTTTTGTTAAAAGATATATCACAACAAATCATCAAAAAATAAGTGCTCTTTTAACATTTTTGATTCTCGAAAAATCACACAGAATAGGCTTCTTGCAATGTTTTGACGTAATGGTTGCCTGCCGCACGATGATTCAGTCGTGAATTATTTCTGCCTATTTGCAATAATTTTAAAAATAAGTACGGAATTTTAAAAACAATTTCCGTGAATGATGCAAGAAATTAGGATACAAGGCAGTGCAAACGAAATGAGTTTTTTGTGGTAGACACAGAGTTAGAGTACGCGTAAGGTCAACTGCACCGCCTCGGCTAGCTACTATTGCTTCTTCGAACCAATAAAATCTGTGCGCACTTATGATAAACAGAGGAATAAACCTACGAATCTGAGAGTCCTATGCAGTTCTGTTTTTTTACTATCAGGTGGCCAAAGTTTTAAAATAACACGCATATGCCTGGCATATCTATGCATCTATTTCCAAAGTCTAGGGATATTCGAAGGCAATTGACTCAATTTGTACAAAGACGTAGTCGAAATTTTGAGCTGCCGGTGTAGACAGACGAACCAATTCTTTGCTCAAAAATTTTGAAGGAAGGGATTTTACAAGAGGAGTTTCTGATCCTCGTCCTGGATTATCCTATCTGGGTGTGCATGACTATCCTATAGGATAATCATAGACACACGATTCATGTTATGTTCTTTCTAAGTGCAACTGTAACAAATGCCATACTGATCTTCTTGTCAGTACTCGAGAATACTGTTCCTGCTGAAATGTTCACCGAGCTACAGGGATAAAATCGATAAAATAGGGATATTTTTACACAAATTAACTTTATAATTTCTTACAAATTTATTTCACCTTGAGAAGCGATCAAGAACAGTGCACACTAGAATTTGTATTACGTATTAATCGAACAACAGCGGTATAGCCATGTGAATTTTCAAACTAGTATGGATAAAAGTGAAGTAGAAACTGAACATAACGAGGAAACTACTGACAACACATTCAATGTTGTTCTGCCATTATAACGACCTTTAACTGTCGTGGACGAATACCATTATCATCTTGTGTAGCATGATCTACTAGGTCCATTTGATCACCATATTCGTCGGACGACTTTTTTACAAGCCGTTCTCTCTGGTATGGCATATACTGCTCTCCATATGCATCCATGGGCTCTTGTTCCTCACTTCCCTCGTGACGCAAAGCCTTTAAAGCGCTGGAATCGCTCCCTGATATCTTTCAGCCTGGCACTTTTCTCCTATTCCAACACAAACTCCACAACAGGTGCGTCAATGCGGGCCCCGACTCTGGTGACACTTTTTTGCCAATAAATATTTTTCCAGAAAATCAGTTGTTCTTACGAAATGTTGACAATGCTATTTTCTTGATCAGCACGCTCAACTTAATAGGAATAAGCAATAAACAATCGGCGCCATCGCCACTATAAAAATGCTAAGCTATATTCACAAGCTATGTGGAAGTGATCATTGCGGTTCGTTCCTGGTGTGACATGCATGAGCTTAGGAACAATTATCACTTGAAAAACAAGACGAAGTTCTGTGGATCTTAAAATGTTCTCGTGAAGAACCTAAACGCAGTCGCTAAAGTCGTTACTTCGAGAAATGTTTGCGTAAAAGAAATGGAAAAAAATGCAAGTGAAAAATCAATTGGAAGAATGATTACTGATTGAGTAAGAATCAAATTGTTTATTACGCATTATGATATTATGACATTTTCACCCAGAGATTGCAAATATTTTTAGTAGCATTTACAATGTTTTGCCTAGTGTTTGACTTCTATTTGTGTAACTTTGCTCTTTTATTTGAATCACTGCTGCTTTTTTTTTTTTATATATTAAGTCTCAAAGTTCTGATATATTCATAAATTATTAATACTAAACTGCCAGACTCTCGACACAGACAGATGGTGTACTCACTTTTTCACTCTTGATTAAGCTTCCTCCTGTTCTAATTGTTATTGATGCCAGATGCTCTGCTTTGAAATTGAAAATTTTTTAAAATTACTGAAATACATCATTGCATTTGAAAATATGCACTATATGCAAAAGTTGTTTGTCTACCATTATGATAAGATTTAAAGCTGGGAAACTTGTGTTTTCAAATTGGTATTTCACGTGGTAGTCCAAATACGTCGATTCAAGCATGATATAATTCATAAAGCTTGATGATGACACGCGATTTCTTCTGTCGGTCAGTATGGGTATAAGCGAAAACAAACAGCGAATGTAAAAAAATTTAAACAAGTCTTTCAAAGGGTACCTATACGCTAAGAAAGTAAATTGATCAAAACTACAACGAGAAGGGAGGCGAGTACATCACACTTACTGCAAAATTTGGATTAATATGGTAATCCGGGCTAATCGCTATGCGAGATGAAGTCCCCTGTGCTGTGTCTATTCTTGTTTAGCTTACACGAAGTTGTGCTTCTACTGTATGTCACTTCCGTTATTCCGCTTCTGGCTATTTAAGTGTTTACTGACTTCGTTAGACACCCAATTTAACGTTAGTTGGAGGGTATTTTTGTTTGTGAATGATTGAAGGTGGATAATTTAATGGGAAGTTTTAAGTTTGCTCATTTAAATTTGTAATAAAATTTTGCTTTGTCATTCACATTGCTGGTTGGTTTTCGTCTGATGTTAGGGCTCAATGCAGATCATTTCCAAGATCTCTGTTTATGTTCATATTGTGTTTCTGAAGGAAGCAGCCCTTTGCCGAAATGTACCTTAGGACAATACAAAATTCAAAATTCTGTAGGACTAGCAAATCGTCCTGTTCCTACTTGTGGTGCTGCACTTGTTGGGTCATTACTTTTTTCAATATGATTCTATTTCAGAATCTATTTTAAACCCTATCTAACTTTTTCTATAATGGAGAATTCCTCGCACGTGGTTTGGGCTTCGTCAACGGATTCATATACAAAAGATGATTGTCCTCTTCCAAATACGTTGTCCAGACAAGAGACACAGGTCAATCACGTCAGCCAACAAACACGCAGCAAAGGTATTGCTGTTATGAAATGAACACAAAAATTTTATGATAGTTGAAAAGCAGATGCGCATCCATAGTTGCATGTACATTTTTTTTTTCTTCAATTGGTGTCTAGACCGAGATGGCCTGTAACCATTATACTTTTGATAATAACAAAGTATTTAATAAAATTAAGAAATTAATACAATTGTACAGCTAATAATTATACAATCATAGAGCTTTGTTATTAAATCTAACTGATGATAATGAGAAAAGATAAAAAAAATAAAATATTGATAATAGGTTCAGGAATATATCTTAATCAAGTGAGACTAGAATTTTTTGCACAAAACATGATTTATAAATTTAGCTAGAATACTGATGCAATATATGTCCTCTTGGGT
>JAACYV020280629.1:0-33747 GCA_009936425.2 Chrysaora fuscescens
TGGATGTAAGCGAATGGCAAGTAAGATTTCATTTCATATTTTTTAATTAATTTTAGTATTTGAGTTTAGATCGGTTTTGTTAACTGGATTGTTATTTTTACTTTTAGGCCTAGTATAGTGTAGTGCAAAGAGGGCATGGCAACGAAGCAGACATAACCACGTTCCTTGATTGCTGATATTCTACTTTTACAGGTGTCCTTGCAGGCTTGCAAGTTGCAGCAACTGCATTGAGACGACGTGGCGTGAAGCAGCCCTTTTTAAATGGAGTAGCAAGAAAATGGAATAATCCAGCTCGTCATCCACCCATAAAAAAGAATTATCCTGAAAAAAATGGAATTTTGACCGGTTGCGCTAATAAATATGCATAACAATGCGTGATAACAATTGTAATTATAAAGAGAAAGGTGGAGTATACTCAAGTCTAGACCAGAACACAAGAAAATTATTTGCATGATGAAATTACAGGTAAACAAGACGACAGTGATGGGCCTAATATTCTCTGCAAGCCCTCAATCAAGCCCTCGATCAGTACGAAAACACTGACAATTGAATTATCAAGGTTAATTGTTATAGCTATTTTATATTATATTGAATTTGATATAACAAATATGTAAAATTGTAATGCATATGAAAAACATTTATTTCATGTCGGACAAGTTGAACATTTATTGTTGTTCTCGCCACGGTTCCGCCGTAAGAATATCAGTAAAGTAATTCGCATTCTGTTATCCCAGTTGAACTATTACTTCCTGAAACCCCGCGATTATTTTGGTAAAATTCCTCGTGCAGTTTAATGAAATTATTTTAATTTCTATTACGCCAAATTTACACTGCAACTTGAACAACCGCGGTGACTGATCTAGATCTAGTTCAGCGCTCCTTCAAAATCCGAATACCCCGTGTGACGTCATGACATTCCAATGGTCCAGAACAAGTTTTTCAGCATGCTTCCAACTTCGAACGTTGTTTTTGCTGAATTCTTCTTTTATTCCGGGCAAAAGTAAGGTAATTCGATAAACCCAAGCCTAGGCATAATATTTACAATATTTAAGCAGATTCACATTTTCACTTCATCTACCCTTTAAATCACACACTAGAACATGCCACCACTCGTTTTATGCCGCCAACAAGACTTTTAACACTAAACAGCAACTTTACTGCAACTCCAGAAATATTATTTACGTTATACAATGTACCAGAAGCCCACAGAACAACATAAAAAACTGTCAATAAATGTCTCAACGAACAACGCGACATTAACAAGAGACGAAAAAATCTGACCACTGACTACTTCAACACGCCAGGTCTTTAACATACCCATCCTGCAGATACAGGAAAACGAGACAAGAGTGTTAGACGAGCCATACAACAATATCTCAGTTATTCGGCTAATACTCTCGAAATCCACGGTATGAACAGAACAATCGACCGCTCACCCTTCCACATCCCTTCCTCACCATCACCCACTGAACTATACCATCTATCAAATCAATACTCATTTTAGTTTATCATTTGTTTTCATCTAATCACTCATAAATTTTCTAGCCACAATTTTCTTTTTATTTGTCGTCAACCAGCACCATATGTCATTTATATTTTATCATTTGAATTCATGTTTTATCATTTCTCTACACTTGTTTGAACTGCATACACCCCAATTCACCTTTCACACAGCCCCTTCACATCTCTCCTAATTCTTCTTCTGTTATTTTTCCCTATATCACAGCACGTCACCACTGACTTAACCAATCACATAGTTCATGGAGAATTCAAAAATTTTACGTTGTCAATTTAGGTTTTAATTACTATGAAGAAGTACTATGAAGAAACACCGCATCGAGGTGCGAAATATCAGTACTTCCGGTGTGGAATATTAGCAGACCACCGTTTACATGGTATCGGATAAATATTCCTCTACATTGGACTCTGGAACCTTCGTAGCATAATCATCACATTAATGAAGTAAACGGTAAGTCAACTTCCTCATGGTCAAATGCCTGAGCTCTAACTCGAGATTTCAATTGCTGCGAATGTCTTCGCCAAATCAAGCCGTCACGAACAAGCACTCAATAAGACAGCGGGCTTATCTTATGATGTATCCTAGGCAAACATTTGGCAAAATAAACCACCAAAAAACTCTCCAGCTCGGTGACATTTGTAGGCTCAGCAATTTTGTGTATAGCTTCTATCTTCTTTGGAGTTGGGCGTATACCTTGACGTGAAATAACAAAGGTAATCAAGAATAATGGAACAATCTCTTGTGCATATCAATAACCACTAACTTCTGATATTCTTTATCCAGCTCTATTTGTAAGTACACATCAGAAAATTCACGCTTGCTAAACAACACATCATCATTCAGGTTTCTAAACATTTCATTTGGTAGAGGCAGAGGATACTGATTCACTTCCATATTAGGATTAATCGATACTGAAAAGTCACCACGCAATCGTACTGATCCATCACGCTTCAAGACTGGAATGACAGGAGCTGCCCAATCTAAGTACTGTACTTGTGTAATGATTCCCTTCTGCTCAAAACGATTAAGCTCGCTCTCTACCTTCTTCATAGCATATGGCAATGGACGTGCCTTACAAAATGTTTGGGTTGCATTGCTTTTCATGTGATTCTTGCTTTGACACCCTTGTATAATCCTGATTCTTCCACAAAAATTTCATCAAATTCATCCAATACGGATTTTCATTTATTTTCCTTTGGAATACGTACAAGCAGCAAAAATCGACTGCCAGATTTGGCATGAACTTGACACAACAAATCTCTTCCCAAGAGATTTCTGGATTTTCCCCTTCACTACTCTTGCACAAAATTCTTTCCGTTGTCCGTTAATTTTAATTCTTGCATCAAATTCTCCCAATAATGGATCCTTCTCATGAGAATAACTCTTTAATTCCAACAAAGAAGGTCTTAATTTTGGGGCACCAAGTGAGTTGCGTCATGTAACCTCATTGATAAGCGTAACAGAAATCAGTGTCAACTTCCAGAATGGCCGCGTGTCTGTTAATTATAACTTCACCTTTTGGACATGGTTTCAAATTTTCTGCAACATGATTGGTTTTCCTTTAAATCAACAGACAATGTTTCAAAATCCAAAGTTTCTTCAGAAATATGAAATATGCTTGACGTGGTTGTGCGAGAACTTACGAGAAGCACGAGGGGCCCTGAAGTCCCTTGCATAGTGTCCCTCTTAACCACAATTATAGCATTTCACTGATTCTTGATTGATTGAAACTTCTTCCTTACAAGCTTCACTGCATGAACATCACTTGATCCACTCGCGTCCTTCTGTGCAGTTTCGGCAGCTTTCGTTATTTCGAATAAAAACTCCAGCTTCTTGCAATAATCGACGCCTTGTTCTTCAAACCAAAAACGAATTGGTCCCTCAGTGACCGTGGTGTCAATGCTGGATTTTTAGAAACTGTAAATTCGCATGTTTTTGCTAATCTCCTCAGTTCTGCTCCATATTTAGCTACTGACTCGTTTGGCAACTGCTTTCTGTCATAAAACTGATAACGTTCGGCCATAACGAAGGTTTCGGTTCAAAATATTTTTTCCAAAGATTTAGGAGTACTTCTAACTTCTTTTCTGGTCCCTCTGGCGAACAGAGCGTTGCCAACTTCTCGAGAGCACCGTGTCCAACGAAAAGCAAGAATTGGTCAGTTTTCTCATATTCAGCGACTTTAACTCTCAAAAAAAGTTTCGCACGTTCAACGTAGCTATCAAAGTCTTCTCTTTCGTTAAATTCCTCAGGATTACCGATATAAGGCTCTCTTCTTGACATAGAAGCTCGTCCTGCCTGTGCAGGGCTATCATCGTCGGAAATCTTTGTAAAAAAACCCTACTCGCAGCGCCAAAATGTTATATTCTGGCCTAGCCAAAACAGACATGGAAAACAACTGTCTGGTTTTCATAACACTTAACTTTGAATAAAACTGAAAACAGTCTTAACAACTTGTAACGCAAGAGCTGAAAGTCACCTGGGGAAAGTCACCTGTTATTTAAACGTTGTTATTCAAAACGTTTAAATAACAACACAATAACATAACAAATTTATGTCAAAAGGCAGGAAACTGGTCTCGTGTAAACGGGGAGCTTAAGTGTACGAATTTGACTACGGTCCCATGTAAGCGCACTAATTATCATCCGTACGAATATTCATCCGGAACCGTGTGCACGGGGTCAAATTTTATTTCTCGCCTCCTCGAGCTTTTAGAATGGCTTTGCAGTTCTTACTTTATTTGCGGCATGTTTTCCAAAGTTTTTTGGATTCTGATACCTGGCTCCTATGGTGCTGTTCTTCTCTCTTGAGTATGCTGTGGTTAACCAAGGTAAAAATAAAAGGTTTAATAATTAACTTACGTTTTTGGAGATAAAATTGTCTACATCACTTTCATCTCCCAGTAGTGTTTCCCATTTCAGACCCGAATTTTGCCATAACACAGCAACTGCTGAATTGGACTGAAAAAGGAAGAAATAACAAATGTAAAGCGAGATCGAAAAGAGGCTGGAAGGCAGCGGACAATCGTGAATATACAACAGTTTTCGCTATCGTGTGGCCTGAATAGTCAACAGCAACTCCCCTACGGCCTTGTGCAAACCATTCGGCAACAAGAAGGGATTTCTTGCAATAGTGCTTTGCAACATAGCGATTCCGAAAAAATGGCGGACATAAACTTACAACATGGGTCTTAGTTTTGCATTTAATTGAATTTTTTTTGGCTGTGACCTTTAAGCGCTTTAAAACGAGGATTACTCAAAAAGGGATTTTGGTAGAAAAGGAGTCTTGTTGCAGGAAGCTATGAACCCGCTAGGCATGACCCAACAAACCCTCCCGATCTTCGTAGGGCTCTTGTATTTTTTTTGTACTATCTAATATTCGATACATGTTCTTCATCTAGGTGATCGTGTTGTCAGTGCGAAATTGGCAAATGCTCATTTTAAAACAGAGAGATGGACAAAAGATAAAAAGAACACAAAATATAAATTGATTACATTTTATACATACATTTTATATAATGAATATATAATATACAAATAGTATAGGCGAATAGCTATTGTGATTTTTATGCAACTTTTCAGTTTTTGTCAATAGTGAAATAGCGAAACAACCTTAATGTACGCTCTTGCAGAAACGAAACTGAACTTGCAAATCAGACAACACATTTTGCATATTTAAACAATCAAATATGATATCAGCAGCTTTAGATGGGGATTAAGCAATAAACTGATATTTTTAGAATTAGCAATTTCCCAATCTGTATAAATTGCCAATCGTGAAAGGCAGGTCAGCAGGAAGGTCAGCTGATGTCAGTTGTGACTGCCATCTAAACCTATATATAAGTTATATATAAGTTATTTGGAATCATCGGTGTTCCAATAGTTGTTTAATTTATTCATACTATGTTATGTTGTGCCTCTGACATTCAAAAATTACAATTAACATGGCGTTTACAATAGCATGCATTCACGGATGAACCTAGTTATCCTTAAATTTGTGCTTATATTTTCCACTTGCTAAGCCTAGATCTATCTTTGCAAAATATGCACCCTCAAACTCTTCGACATATTCTTTGACCTAGTTTTGCATGTTGTGGGTCTTCTTTTGCCACTTGTCATTCTCACTGGCATTTGAAGCATTTGCTTTGGTTTTGTGCATACTGTAAGATTCAAAATACATAGATATAAAATATTTAAGACACATGCATGATATCCTTGGCAAAGCTATTAGTTAGATAAAGAGGTTTCACCAAGAAGATACATCTTATGCAAATATGACAATCGCTAAATTTGTTTTGTTACTTTAACTAGTTATACATGGTCGGTACTAGAACGTTAAATTCACTAGAAACGTTTTCGCAAACATTATTCAAATACGTAATTATTGCAACATAGCAGTAGACGAGGCCTTTGCCTTGGTATAACTATAAGTATAAGAAAAATAGCATGTATCAAAAACTTACAAAGTTGGCCAGTGGCGGTGTCAGCGTTGAATCCCTTAGTTTCGGCAACATTAATCGGTATGAGCTGATAGCACAGAGAAAAAATTGGGACGCTTCTCATTTGTAAACAGCAGCTGTTTTTCTTTCCTGCAAAGCTAGCCCAATTATTTGATGACTCATTGTTTAGGGCATATACAGAAATTAATGTTGCTGTGCCGTTGCTAAAAACGAGGGTTCTCCGAATGGACAACGTTCCAAACATGTTTCTTTTTCACACTGCCATTAATTTTCTTCAAATCTGTCCTGGTTATGACACCACAGAATTGAATTTCAATTCGTACTAATCTCATCATTTTAAATGTGTATTAAAAAACTTCCAAGATTGAATTTTTAGACTGTACTTCAAAAGCTTATGTAAAATTTCATGGCATAAGGCATAATAGCAACATAGACTGTACTTCAAAATGTTATGTAAAATTTCATGGCATAAGGCCTCAAAGCAGAGGTCGAATAATCGCTATTCGGTTATCTCATAAGTGTTCTTCGGGTAGCGATCAAGTGAAACGAAAATTCGATGCTTACTGATAAGTTCAATTATTTGGATAGAATAACCAATCGAGTAGATCATGCTGACTAGTCGACGGGTTAAAATTCAAAATGATCAGTCAATGAAAGCGAAAAACGGGGAGAAATGGGGAGAATAATCCGAATAAAAATGACATTTCACGTTGCTATAATCACGTGAATATTGCGAACTGAGTGAGTGATTGAGTAGGTGGAATTGCTTTGCCATGTGAATAAACAGAGCAATGGGCTGAGAAAGCACACCTTTATGTAAATTAAATTAAGCTTTTTAAGGTATTGTGTCTCTGCGTGTCATTGCTATATTTGTGGGTGAGAATTTGGTGACGTACTCAGTAGTGCTGAAAACGAATTGGAAACATTACGTGGCAAGCTTCATTTAGTGCAATCGTCCTTTAACTATATATTTAGCTATCATGTAATCAATCATTTGTATGACTGCTTAATTGAAGTTACTGAACGGAAACATTCCGTTTGCCTAAACTTTAAATCATAACAAAAACCATACCCTTTATCAAAGCCGAATAATCCAATATATGGTAAAATTAGCACCGAATTTTGGAATAGTTAGAATCTTTGATTTGGACAGCCCTAGCGGAAACGCCAAAATACCAACCCTTGCATCAACAGCTTCATGTGTTATGTCGTTCATTCTTATAAACGATGTATTGCTGAAAGATGATTAAACTAACTGTACTCTGGGAAAAAGGTAACATACTTACAGATAATTTTGCTGCAGCAGAAATAACTTTGGACATGAGAAGTGCGGCTTTGTTGCATTTAATGAGCGGGTATATTAGCAAATTTAGCTTTGAGAAGGACAGTGAAGAATCGTGCACAACAGGTCCCAAAATAATTCCAAGATTCGTCCAGATGTGTGGGATATCGACAGCAATATCATCAGCAAATTCCAGAATTTCACTTAGTCTAACGAGAAAATTGATGCAAAAAACTGTTAGTTTCAGCAACATAGTCAACATACTCAACAGCTAAGTCCATGAAACGTCCCACAGTAGCCGCATCTCGATTCAATGCGGGGAATTAGCTTAAAAAATATATAGCAAAATACCTAAATGCTATAATAAATGGTTTGGCCCAGCTTAGACCCATAACGTCATTAATATCAAATAGCATCATTGATTATAAATATAATCGAATTATTCATTTCACATTTAACAGTAACCAATAGTTTATCGTTTCGCAATACTGCTGGAAGGGTTGGATAATACTGTCATGATAGCATCATAATCGCCCACTTACCCTTTTTCAAAATCTGCCAAAGTTATCAATTCAGACTTTACAAATTCATGCAACAATGATCCAACTGCTTGCACTTGATCTGCCTTTTTTTCTATAGCAACACTGATGGCTTCAGATACAATGACATGTTTCTGGGCACTTGTGTTTATCTCACGAATACAATTCTCTGCTTCCTAAAATTTTCAACGTTCAAAAGAACAAAATTTTCGCTATTTAAGAAAAGAAATATTAACTATTGCATACATTGAAAGCATTCATAGCTGTTGCTTATGTAATATGACATATCTTTATACTAGCTGAAAATTTATTGGATGCTTCTACTACCCAGTTTTTAACAGTAACAATCGTAGATATTATAAGTATGATTATCGATGGCATCTTTATGGTTGTTGTAATTAGCCCTGCGTTACCTAGATATCACCAGCCTAAAAAAGCATAAAACAATGGAGAGTCAAAGTGTGAAGCTTAAAAAAAAAAGCAGATCTTTTGGATCCGAAGATTAAATTTCCGGCTGGTAAATTAACGAAAATGTACTGTAGCCCTGTCGCCTAAGCCAATTCTATGAATACAAAAAGCAGCTTTTAATAAAGATTGCATTTTCATGATTGTAATGCAAAGGGCCTATAATAGCACAAATAGATAAGACGCAAAAAGGGTTCTCACTGGGGAGGCACAATTAAAATGAAGTAAATATAGTAAATGTAAAGACCTGTAAACCACATTTTGTTTATTGCTTATTAGCTAAGATTTTCCTTGTTTACAAACTAAGTTTCAGGAACAATGCAGCTGCATTTCTTAAGGAACTAGAGCTTCGATTCCACTTCAGCTTTTTGCCCCATACATAACAGTATCTGAAATGGGGCTTCATGATGTTTCGATACATTTTGTTAAGTTGTAACCATATAGCTGGGCCAAGATGTTTTGTTTCGCTGATTTTGGGGTGCCGCGACTTTCATTTGCCTGGCTTTTACAAAAGTTTGACTCAAGGCACGAATTTAAATATAGTTTTATTATTACTGTATTTATTCTCCTGATAATTCGTTTCGATTCTGCGATATCGTTGCAGGCCCCCGAGTCTTCTTTCTTTTCATTTCTCTCCCATGTTGCCCCCACAAGGAAGTATAGCTATTGCTAAAAGGAAACAACGCAGACAAGAATGGTGTTTTATAGAACCATATATTATAAACCATGTTTTATAGATTCAAGAACCATAATAGTAAGAAATAAAGCTTGCAGCTTTTCTTACCTTGAGATCACGATTAACCATGAATTCTTCAATGGTTAGCTTTGTTTCTTTTTTTATTTTAGCGTCTGTTGGCTCTGCAGCAAGCTCGCTTTCAGCTGTTGCCCCTGAATTTAGATTTGATGATATATCTTCTTCCTTTTCATCTTCTGTAACCTTTGGCGAGGGCTAAGATATGGAGAGAAAATTATTTTCAATTTGCTTCAATACTAAATGCTACAAGATTTGGTTTTCGGCTTAAATTTCTAAGTTAGCTACTAAAACTTCACAATGTATATTATCAATCATCTGTGGGTTTCCATTGATAAGCAAAAGCCCATTTAAATTTCTTTGACAGTGGCTTGTAATTGAAACTGTGAGATGGGTCAGCTAGAACAAAAGCAATGTAAAAAACCTAAATGCAGTTGACGACATGCATTATCATGTATTTACGTTGGTTGGCGACGTTGATTTAGCTTGATCAGTGGTAATCCTGCGCACACTTTCAAGAGCAGCTGCTTTTTCGTCTGTGAACTGCTGTTGATTGCGTCGACCAGAGGAAGATCCACCAAGGCGGCCGAAGTGAGACTGCTGACCACTAAGAAGGGAACAAACAGAAATAATTGAATGACTTAACCAATGGAATCATGAACACGTCAGCGCTCAACGAAAGCTTAGGGACAAAATAGAGTTAGTTTCCCATTAAGCAACGAGATTATTACATACGAATTCAGATAAATTAATATAACCACCTTATCTAGCAAGAAGAAAAGAGATATCAAATAACTTGAAAACATACTGGCGAACTCTTTCCTAAAATTCCTTTGCTTATTTTGCATCTACATGAAGTCAACGGTGTACTAGTGTTTAATGTATACATTGAGAATTGCTCACCTTCTTGAACCAGCCCTGCCTTTACCTTCCAGGCGATGCATCTCACTGCTCGAAAGAGCTTGAAACCTGTTTCCCTGCCTCGAATCTTCGTTTGACGGTATTGCACCAAAACGCGAGCTGCCTCCACTTGCGCCTTGTGCCCAAGCTCCAGGGCGTCCCCCGGGACCCAGCGAAATGTTCTGAGAGTCTGTCCTCTGCAGAAAAGGAAAACGTTCAGGAAATAATTAAAATACAACTAATATAAATTATCAAGGGTTGTCAACTTTGCTGCGCATTCTAAAGGAACTCTGGGAATAATCGCTGAATTGTTGCCAACTAGAGATCAGAGGAAGACAAGGCAATAGAAAAACAACGAAAACAATTCACGATTCAAAGAGTGGCTCGATACCCAAAAGCGATCTGGACTGAAACAAGAGACCATTAAGAGTGTTAATTGAAGGTTTCACACCTTTCGATGCTAACTTTCTATAAGTAGGCAGACAATGGTTTAATACCTTGCCGGATGACTCGAAACGTTGCCTTGCCTTCAATAAAATTGCAGAATATTTGAAAAGCCAATTTTAAAATTCTGACCAACCAAAGTTTTAACAGACTACTAAAATCTCATATAAAAAAATGTCACCTGATACCAAATTCATACCTTTGTGAGTTTTAGTTTTGAAGGATCAACTTGAATAGACCTGTTATTTTTGTTTGAAAGAGGCACCTGATTCCATCCCTCTTCAGTCGTTTGAGGACCGCGCATCATAGCAGGGCTTTCTCGACCACCTGCAATTAAAAATACCAATTGATCTCAATTTGAACACAACAGGCATTATCACGCAAAAGAATCGATTTAAGGCAAAAGTCTTTATGAAGATACACATGCAGTTTATTTGATTTTTGTTGTTAAGCAAAGGAACAAGGCATCCGTAAAAAGTGGCAAAACAATTGTGCTTTATTTTCATTTGAGTAAACAGAATTCCCTTCAGTATTGCAGGAGCGAAGTGAACAATAAGAAGAGGTATTCAGAGTGGTAAAATTTCTTCAACAACACTGCTTTAGTCTGAAACATTCATCTTTCTTCACTAAAGACAGGACACTGTCCTGGTAGAAATGATAGACTTTATAATTCACTACTGAAACAAGTAGAGTCAGAAAATTTGTTGATATGATAATATTGAGGAGAATAGCGTTTTGATGACTTCGGGCTCTTAGCCGCCTTTATCAAACTAAATCGGTCTCTATCCGTCATTTGATATATCTTACATATTTAAGGGTGGAAGAAATGCTAGATTACTATTCCTAGATACTCAAGATAAAGGAATCGCTAGCACTTATGTACTTAGCACTTATGTGCTACAGTAGACAGAATGAGTGTATGAACATTTACAAAATGCGATTTAAGAAGCAGTAGTTGGAAGAGATGACACAAAAGCAGTAAGAGCTCACTTCAAACAGGGGAAAAATAAAAAATCGAGAAAAAAAGAAGCAAAGTAAAAAATTCCCATGCTGACTGTTTCAGTGATAACAGCCAAACAGTGGATAGTATGTAGTGTGAAAAACAGACCTGAGAATAAAGAAAAAAGGTTGAACAAGTTCAAAAGATAATTGAAGCATCTAACCACCTTTATTCATGACACGCTTTTGAGCAGCTTGTTGGTGCGCAATCTGCATTTGCATTGCCTCTTGTTTAGCCTCATTGTGGATTTCACCTAATGTTTTTGGTGCATCAGCAACTCGTCTTGCTATCCAGTTTGTTGCTCGCAATTCTTGAATATTTTGCAGCATGAAGATTACTCGAGAGCAGACCTTTTTTTGTTGAACGACTTTATTAATTTGTTCAAAATATTGATCATTTCTCGGCTAAAATGAAAAATGTGGAATATTTTCCATCGATAAATGAAACACTAAGATTACAAACATTTTTCAGTGTGAAGAAAATCAGTTTACTCAAATACCGGTGATGGTTTGTGTCGATCTTTCATTAAAAAATAATTTTTATACTTTGACTCACTACATATGTTGTATCGATCACCAGTGAATTTCGGAACCTTAATACGATCAATTATCACACATTCACATAGGTTTGACCATTTTTTTTATTATTAACAACGAAACAATACTGCCTCGTTTAAAGCTTCAAAACAATTTGGAGCTGGAAAATAAAAGTGCGCCATGTCAGAGATGAATTTTCCAGCAGATTTTATTGCACTGAGCCCACTGGACATAGCTATTTGCTACTTGTAAGCACATTGGACAATGTTGACCAAAGATTTGTAGCTTTTGGGCATTCAGAAATATTACCTTCGCCTTCTCAACGTCTAAGTCCTTTCCAATTGTTGAAAGAAGCTGGCACAGACACTCTAGTGACTCTTCATCTCCATCTTTCAACAGTTTAATGACACAAGTGTGCATAATGGCTTCTGTAAGCATCTAAAATAATGAACAATCAATCAAAATACTTGCATTTGACATAAATAACATGGTTAATGTTATATATATATATATATATATATTATTATTACTACGAAGCACATTCGTAGTAGCTCTAAATGCTAGAAGATTAGCCTTAAGTTGCTTGCCATGTTCATGTTGCCATAAGATCGTGTCGATTAGCATGGATATCGATACGATATGCTTTAGGCCGTACAACGGTTTATGCGAAAGCTAGATACTGCACATAAGATATATATATCAACACTTCAGGAAATGAAACCGTCACAAATAAAACTGGTCAGTGTCGTCTTGCTAGATTACGCTTCTGTTAGATGAACTCGAGACGGTAGTACAAATCTATAAATAATTTCAATAATCATAACAAAATCATTACTTAATTACGCAATTACTCTTGAGTTAGGAGCTTCTAGTAAGGCATGCCCGATGTATACAATCAGTCCTACAGAATATTTTTGAGAATCTGAAATGAAATAATCTATCAATTCAAACGAATGCCAATGGGCTATAACCAGTGACGAGAGAACTATTGTTACAGCACATGAGAGAGAGTTAATTTTTGAAGTATTTAATTTTCGTATTTTTCTACCTAATTTCACGTCAATGTAGCTACTCTTGCACCGCCCATGACAGAGGGTTGATTTTGAAAGTTTTTAACATTCACATTTGTCTATCTCAGCCATAAATCAAGACAGCAAGCAGCAAGCGAGTTGGGTAAATGTTAATTATAAAGCTGCTACATTGGAATAGATAGAGTCCAGCCTACTTGATTTTGCTTGTTTACGGAATAAGTGTACTTCGCAGTTACAAGTCACTGAAACTTTGACTCTATACTTAAAGCTATTCAAATATACTTGAAGCAATAACGAAAATAAACGCGACACTTACCTTGAGCTTAAAAAGCTCGCCAATAAATCTTATGTTACCAAGTGATCTTTTTTTTGTTAGATACCTCCTTTGGCGCAGTTGCTCTTGCCAGTTTTTCTCCTCGTCGGCCTAAAATGGACCATCGGCATTCAAACTATCATTGGTCTCTATATAAGTTTTTGAGATTATAACACAACGATTAATTTCAACTCATCAGGCTTTAAAACATTTCTATCAAAGTAGTCCAATTCGAAAAAATCGTCACAATCCCGATTACAATGGTCAGATGTTATCGTTACGGAAAAAATAAAAAGAGAGCTTAACAAAATATTTACTTCTCACTCAGAGGAAAAATCTCATACACTTTTAGCATCCCGTGAAAGCATCACAATAAATTTGACTAAGTTTCAATATCATTCAGCAAGCTGAATTTTATTAGTTAACTGACAGATTACTGACAATAGTAAAACGTTTTGCAATTCAATTTCCTCAAGCGACTAGCGAAAACAAAGACAAAATTTGAAAATCAGAACAATAATTGCAAGATAGGAAAAGTTTATGCACTTACATTTTCAAAATGTTTACTTTGCTCCTTTTCAAGCTGCTGCTCGTCCGTTTTCTCTTTTTCAAATTCATTTTGACATTTATTTAACAAAGTTCTCTTGAATGTTAACGCTGTAGGGCCTTTACCACTTTCAAGTTGAATTTTCTAAGAATCATGCAAAAGCAACAGATAGAGTGAATGGTAAAAGCTCAGGTTCAAATGAATTCTCTAACCCTGAAGAAGTCTTGCATGACGATATATTGAACTAGAATACATTTTAAACATATTGCTATTGTTTTTGTTGCTTTGCAGTGTTTCTGCCTTTCAATCTCAAATTAATTCAGATGTCAACAACCTATCAGTAACTTCAATGTTCCACAACTTGGTTTAGAGCTGCATTCAATAGGGCCTAGCTTGCTTAGCTAAATGACGTATATTCATCTCCAAAATCACATACGGTCAAGGAAACAATAAAAATTGGAATTTTGTAACGAAACGGGAAGATAAAATAGAATTAAAATATTATATAGCCAAGGAGAGCGATGCACAAATGCTTGGAACTTCAAAATCTAAACGTCAAAGATCTTGCATCCTTTGAGTATTCCATGCAAGTTTCACAGTAAATCAAGAAAAGAAGAAAGAGATGAAAAATTTGAACATAAAAATGAAAAAAAAAACGACTTACCACGGTTGAAATTTCATTGCATAGCTTTGCGTATGCCGCACTGAAACCAGGCTCTGATATTGCCTGTAACAGAGTTATTAAGAAGAGTTATTTAAACTTATGAACAATACATAATATTAAAATATGGATGGACCAATAAACACAAAATCTCAAAGTGACCCAAAACAAAAAGGAACGTTCTCGATCTGTTCGAGGTGATATAAAAAAGCCAAAATAGAAAAGGCCAAAGGAGGAGCATTTATGTGAAAGAGAAATTTCTCATTCGATTCAAGAACGTCGTTCGAATAAATTAAATTAATCAAGTTCTGGCTTAGTTCTCATAGTTTTCCAATGTTTCATAATACGTTAACACTAATTGCTCTTTAAGACCATTTTCGGTGGCTGAGTGGTGACTGTGGGGTATTCTGTGTCGTTAGATATTTTAGCATGTTAGACTTTTAAGGAGCCAATAGTTACACCCTTGTTAAGCTGGGCGCTCCAGCTGGACTAAACCTGACACACCTGCTGCATCAGCCGTTTATAGAAGTTGAAGTCACATGAAACTCCCCGAGAACATCCGAACAACATTCCCAAAAATTTTTAAAAATGCGAGTTTTCAACAATGCATCTCGTTAATATTTGACAGAGCACCCCCAAGCAACAGATAATGAGCGCCTTCCTCAAACTCAATAACTATCAAGCTGCAGGCATACTCGGTTCAAAAGAAGGAAGGAAGCTAATCCGAAGACTAGATTACTGTTTTATAATCAAAAACATTTTTGTTTTCGGTTTTTAGCAAGGACGTCCTATTTTGGCCAAAATTCAGATGTTAAGCGAAAGCCAAAAGAAGTTAGCTAGCTTATTTCATCCTTAGTTGGTACACCCTTACAATAGCTACAGCCACAAAAGGACAGAGGCATACCTTTTCGAAGATAATGTCAATAACTCCTTTTAGTTTATCCTCTGTATTCATGTCCAGGCTCTTCATTTGTAGTACAAGGCGTGGAAATTTCTCTGGTGTAAGTTTATTAAGAATTCCTGTAGCTTTACGAAAAAGATCCTGATAGAAAAATAAAAAGCAGTCAGACTTTCAAAAATCGGGCAATTTCTCCATTACTCTTTATCGGTCCTTCGACTTAAATATACCCAACCCGGTTATGGGACTTTCCAAAAACGTTCCTGCCTCAGGTCAGAAATCTGAGACAACAGTGACACGTCTTGTTTTGCTCGTGTTCCGGCTTAAGCCTAGTTCATACAGCCCATTATGAAAAAGTATGAATTAAATGCGCTGATGATTCGCTGTATGAAATGAACTTAGAATTTGGAGTGAATTGAATAATCTAATTCGCTTGACGAAGCGAATAATGGGTGCATTGAATGCCTTGGTTTTAGACAGCGCATATAATGATCAAATTGATAATGAATTAAATCATCTTCAATCACTTTAATCGCCGGCGATTCTCTATGAATAAAGCCTCCTACGCATGCCCAGCAACATGATATAAATGACCATATCAACATCAGAAGAGAATGACAGCGAGAATGAAGAATTTAATTATAGTTTCATTACATTACAGAACGAGCAGTGACACGGATGAAGGGGTTGATGCTGATTATGTTAACCTTGCTTAGTATTATATATTAGCCTTGAAGTTTGCTGTTTAAAAGCTAACACTTCGAAAAGGCAAGAATAGTTTCTGATTCCCCTGCGGGAAATCTCCATCAGCAGTTGACATCTGATTTTTTTTCTGTTGCTCTCCTTGTAAGTTGAGTCTCATTTTCTTCCATATGCATGGAAAGCAAAGAGAGCGAGTGAAATATTCTCTTCCACGTGGGCGCCATTTTGAAACTACAGCAGGCTTACAAATCATGCACAAACAACAACAACAAAACAATTCGCTCTAGTGAATTCGCTGTCCGAAACCGAAACCATTCAATAATCGGGAGCGCTCCAACAGCACATTACCAGCGGTTAAAGTTTAATTCAATTCGCTCCGCTCATAATGCGCTGTATGAACTAGGCCTCAAATTCTTCACCAAAGCCATACATATTCATACTAAATATTATATTTTAGCAAATTTCTCATGATGAAACTCTATATGTAAATATATAAATTCAAATATAACTAAATAGAAGTATTCGAAGTTGCACTTAACAATTGTTTAGATGTTTCAATTATAAAAATCTTCTTCGGCGCTGTTCTTAGAATAATCTGGGGCCCGATTATAAAACGTAAATTACAAAGGGGTAACAATGGGAAATACTTTTCGATAACTATTTTTCGGGTCTGATTATATGGAAGCAGGATGACCAGGAAGACGGGCTGCCTCAGTTGCTGAGATTGAATTTAGATTGGTATTATATGTAAAGAGCTGTCTCAACAAGCGGGTAAACTCAGCTGTATGTATTGCCTTTGGCTTGCTTTAGCCTTTCGATTGAATGGCTCAATTCGTTGTTACCGCTTGTTCAGAAAAGTATAAACGACAAGATTGTATCTCACTTGGAACAGAAACGAAGTTCAATGTTAAAAAAAAATTGAGGAAAGAAAGCAAACTGTCTATGCTCAATTGTGAATTTTCAACCACTTTGCGGGGCTGGCTTGGTTTTCTGCATCAAAGCAAACTAGCGAGCTTACCGAACTTTCTCACATCCATGTTATAGCAAATAACTTTTATGTGGAATAGACTATGTAAGTGAGCTAACCCGCTTGCTGAGCCAACCCGCTTGCTGAGCCCGCCCAATTACCCTGCCCCATATAATCAGGCCGTTCTACTACAACTACTTAAGATAGTGACAGTGATACTTTTGAAATGTATTTGGTAGGGTTGACTAGAAGGACAGATAGAGAAAAGCACACTGAACATAAGAGAATTGGGATGGCCTAACAAAATTGCTCCTGGTGGACTAAAGGAATCATTACATGAACATTCCACCTCTGCGAAATTTCAGGATTGATAAACAAGATGCCGCCATAAAGAGCTAGCACATTTTATTACTATACTATTATCAGATTTTATACTATTTTCGGATTTTTTCTACCTTGTGATATAAAACAACTTTGTATTATGTTTATCATTTTTAAGGTAATTGCTTTAACTCTGTAAAATAGACTCATATTAATTCTAAATGACCATATCAACACCTGAAGTGGATATATAGGCCTATCATGTATGCTATCAAATAAAAAAATGATAATAATAATAATAAATAATCTTTACTAAATTATTACTAAATTATTATATCAAGATAAATAGCCCAATTACAGCGCATCTTTTCTGTCTGTGCAATCTATAACGTCTAATCTTCAGATTTCAACAAAATTACGGTAGAATTTCCCTACATCCCCATTGTCAATGGTTGGTGTGTTTTATTTATCGATTAATTTTTCAAAAGGAAGTACAGATTAGTTTCAGCAGCTAATTTTATGGCAGAAAGAAATGAATCAAAAGGATACTCACGGCAAGTAAATTTTCTTCGCCTTCTATCACCTTCTCAGATGGCCGCACCCATGCATTTTCGGATTTTTTCAGCTCTACTTTAGTTTCAAATGAAGTTGGAATAATCTTCTTTGTTACAGATGCTCTGCCACCTTTTCCGCCCCTGCCCATTCCAACTTGCCTATTACCACTTGACTGTCGCATAAATTGTGGCATGAAGTCAGTATGACTGGATTGCTGCATTCTGGACATAATAAAAAAAACTGCAGTAAATAAAAATAAAAATAAATGGGTATTGATGTGTTAATCCGTGTTAATCACACACTAGGCGATTTAGTCCAGTCCCAGGACTGTAAGTTAACTAGTTAAGTTTGGGCATGCATCATATCCGGTGTTGTTTAATCTCATTGGTTTAGCGTAGTGCCTCGTGGGGAAAGATCAGGGTGTGCTAATTTAGATACCCAAGAACGTGCATGTGGGAGTGAACTTTTTTTAATAAACAAGTTGCAGTGGTTATGTATTTCACAAAGAGTTATTCCTCTCCCCGAGTTGTTGGCTGTCTGCCTATCTCCATTTTATCTGCGTCTTTCTTCCTTTTTAGTCACCTTTCTCTTCGACGATTCGACGGATGTCTCTGTATTTGTGTTGGGGGTAAATTTTGAGTATACTATTCCCCTCTACCAATCACCGTCCTAATCTTATCAATTTCTCAAGGCTAATTGATGGGCTGGAACACTGAATAGCCCAAACATATTTTCCTCAACAACAGTCGAACCTAGAGTAGAGATTAATTCTCAATAGCATTTTTAAAAAAATTTACCACCAAAGGAGGTTAGTCAGGGCAATGAGGGTAATCTTACTGGAATAAAGAGGCAAAGTCAACCAACGACTAAAAAGAGACAATTGGTCTGTGGATTAAAGTTGACCGTTAGTATATGATCTGGTGCAGGCTTATCTAACAAGTTTCTATCTTGACTCTCTTTACTCTATATAGCTATCCTATTTTCTTTTTTATTGACTATCACAAATTTACTGAAAATCTTTTTTAAGATTTGAATAGCATCACAACAAAGGTTAAACGCAGATCCAGGTTTTGAATAAATTGTTTCAATTTGGTCCTATAAAATAAACCAGATACTCTTTTCTATGTCTGTGTAAGAAAACTATCACAAATCATTGAATGATGGCCCTTCAGTTGTAGCAATAAAAATCTGTGCAAGTCCGATGTATTGGATGCCTATTCATGGCTATCAAAAACAAAAATTATGATCCCTGCAAATTGCAAGGTCACAGCTATCTAAAATAGCTTCAATGTAACTGCAGTGAGTATCAATTTTAAACCATTATTTTTTTTGGGTAGATTGCTTGGTAACTAAAGCCCATATGAATGGCTTAAGGAATATTGGATAATATAAGATTTTGCTCTAAACCTGGATGCTCTGTCAATTGGTTTTGTTGGAGGATGAGCTTCTAGTAGTACCAATTCTGGAATATCAGGAAAATCTTTCGGTTTTTCCTTGTTGAGATGAAAACTCCACAGGAAATCTCTGTCATAGCAGATTCTTTTCTCTGAAAAGATGCAAAAGAGGAACTAGCGTTACACCCAGAAATCACCCATTCAATTGAGTGGTGAGTACTGCAACTCATTATCAAACTGCCAACTGTACTGAAAAAATAGTTTTCAATCAAATTGTATGTGATGCAATGCTTCTCTACAGAAACATGGAACTGGTCATAAATGGGATGTTTCAATATCTGTAACACTTTTTTGATTGCAAGTAAAACTTTCATAGACAAGCAATGACAGAGAAACAAAAAACAAGTAGCTGAACATGAAAAATTGATTTCTGGTAATCTTGCAAATAGCAGCAAAGACCTACTAGGGTAGTTGTCTCAGAAACAAGTAACGAGAAAGTCAATAAGATTGTAGCAGTCTCCTTATCATTATAAGACCAAAAGACTAAATAATTAATGCAGTAAATTAGCCTATTTTTCTAACGGGTTCTTTTGTAAGCATTCTAATTTTAATGATTGAAAGGTATCCACATTCCAATTTTTAACAAGATTTGGAATTCCAATTTTTGGCCCACTTAAGTCAAATCAATAAAAAGAGACACAAAACTTGAAAATAGGCAGGTTTTTTATACCTGGCTTAACAAGATCTCCAATTTCTTTGCTTTCCCATGATTCATCAATAATTGTTAATTCATCTGCCTTTGCTTCTTTATCAGCCTCAAAACTCTCGATCTGAAGAAAGTTGATCAGTGATTACAGTGTGGGAATTACCAGGTCAGATATTCACAGCTAACAGTGTGACAAATAAAAAAGGGTTTTTGACATTCATAGAAGTTGAATGATATCTTAACAAATGCAAAAAATAATATAGACTAAATTAAACTAAAAATATATAAGGCAACAGTTTGAAAAAAGTACACATTTATGTACACAATTGAGAACGAGGCTGAAAGAGAAAGGTGAATAAAAAATGTCATAAAAAAGAAAACTGTTTGCTAAAGTGGCCCTATCACTTTTTGGGAGTTTGCATTTATTGAAAGAGTTTTTTAGTAAGTAAGGATGACTTTTACAAAGCTTTGATATCTTTTGTCGTTTTCGAGTTATGGCCATATGAAGGAATAAATTTATGACGTCAAAGTAGGGACCTGTTTCACAATAATACAATACTAAGAGCCTGGGACAAGTCCTGTCAACAGCTTAAAGATTTAATATTTCAAGATGCACATCAATGGACAAAGGCACATATGAAAAAAATTTAAATCTGATCCAACACTTGATTCTGAAGATATGATACAATTACTACTCATACCATGGTCTGTGCCTTCGTGTAGGTTCCTACTATGACGTCATAAACTACTTCCTTCGCACCATCATAAATCATAAACGACAAAAGATATTGAAGTTTTGTAAACATCATTCTTACTTACCATCAAAACTCTTTTTATATATGCAAACTCTCAAAAAGTGATAGGTCCACTTTAAGGCCGTTAGGGACAAGGGTTCTGAGTTTAAAAATTATCCTTCTTTCTAGTGTTTTTATTTTGCGTAAATCAATAGATGCAAATAATAGGCCAAACTATCATGTCATCAATGGTGTGGTTAGCTGAGTTGAAGAGTATGGATATATTGATATCGGGATTATGTTCATGTGTAGGGTTTTCGAATATCTTGTTCTTGACGTGAGGAAGGTGTTCTCCAAAACGTTGTTAAGTTGAGGGGAGGTTTCACCAATATAAAATATATTTCACTAAGTACAAAAGATGCAGTAGATAAGGCATATTAATTAACTTAAAAACACAAAGAATCCAGCACATGAATTATGCTGTGTAGCTGCTGAAGACATTTTTATATTTATATATTCAAAATTTCAAGTGAAACACGTGACCGGCGGGAACAAACACCAAACTTACTAAGGTGATACTAAGGTGTATGGAGAACATTTTTAGAAGCGATGCCGCTTTCTATCGGGTTCGGGGGGTAACCAAAAGAAAAAATCTTTGAGGCTTTGGTTCCAGTCGGTCACGATTTGAAGAAAAATTTGAGGCAAGGAACTGGACCATGATTCCACTGTCTTTTTAACTCAGAGAAAGAATTTCATTTCATTGAATAAAGAATTAAATCATAAACAAACTTTCCTTAGGTATTGTAATTTCCTCTACATGTTCAATTTTTGTAATCATCTTTTAATAGTATCAAGTTTCAAGTAGCGAAATTATGGCATTTCATTTTGAATTAGCGCGTATTACAGCAGTTGATTTTGCATTTAGGTAAAAGGCCATCTTTGTCTAGATACCTCTTTGATAATAAAAATGAATGATAATACCTTACCAAACCATATAAACTCCTAATAATGTACACCTGCTTTAAGTTTCTTTCATTTTTGGAAATGGGATATCAATCAATAAAATAATTGAAACAAAATAAACAAAAAAATGTAACAACCAAGGTATACCTCTGCTTCTGGTTTGTCAATAAATGCACTCATCAAATCAGCATCTTTTGCACCCTTGTTTGAAATTTCTTTCATTCTATGTTTTGGCTTCTTTTTTTTTGAAACTGTGATTCAAAAGAGAAAAATAAAAATAAAACTTTTTGGTGACAAGTTTTATCTTGCATTTAAACTGAAAAATAGTGGCTAATTATGCTTGGGGTTTACCACACAAATGACATTTTTCTCATGACGAAGTCTGCAAAAGGTAGGTTTATATTGATATATTTACCTTGAGAAGAGGTAGCTCCAGATTCAGAACCAGTAGGAACTAATTCCACTGAGGCCGCATCATCAACATTATTATTACTCAAAGTCGGATCTACTGGAATAATTTCATTATCTTCTTGACAATGTTTGTCTTTTTGTGCAGTATCTGCACTACTAGCTTCTATTGGCTCAAGGAAATGATCTAGAGTTGTTTCTGTAGAGTCTTTTTTTATATGATTTGGATGATTAACAACTGTTTCACTAGATATAGCACTTGCATCACTTTCAGTCAATTCACTAGAATCTTTTAACTGTACACTGTCTTTTTGATCTGGCACAATATTTTCTGATTTCTTATCTTGAAGATTTTCCAATTGCCCTGAAACATATTTGTGAATTGTAGCTTGCTCGTTGTCTTCTGTTGATAAAGACACTGTATTAATTGATGATTCAGCAGAAGGAAATTCATAGTCTTCAGTTTTGCTAACATTCTCCATACAATTTTCGAGTTGAGTTCCCATGGCATCTGTTCCATCTTTGGTGATATCTGAGTAGGTTGCACCATGTTCCCCTGAAATGTCATCCTTGCTTCCAATGCAAGGCAAATCTTTAATATTTATTAATTCTGAGCCATTTAATGATGTATCATGATTGTCTTTGTGGCTTGTGTCTCTGTTTGTATCAGCTATCAAGGGTTGGACAATGCACAAATTAGAAGATTCCTGAGTGTTAGAATCACCAGTCAAAGAAGACAAATTTTGCTCTTGATTGATTTGGCTATTTTCTTCAATGCCATTTTTACAGTTTTCCTTTGTAGCAATAGCTGACACCTTGGTAGCTGCCACTTTGGCTGCAAACTCTGCTTTAATCTTCTCCATTTCAAGACCTGAACCTGTGGCACCTATGCTACTTTCTTTCTTATTCTTTAGTATTTCATCAGTTACGTCTTTCCCACCCTGTTTAGGATCAGTTATCCTCACTACTACCTTTGCCTTTTTTTTATCTTGCAAAAATGATCTTTGCTGTTGCTGCTGTTGCTGTTGCTGCTGCTGCTGCTGAGATGAGACTGATGAGGATGTGCTCTGGCTTTGTGGTGTAGGTGGCATTTGCATGTGTGATGTTCCTGTCAAGTTTTGTGGTATAGCCTGTGATGTTGGAGCTTGGTACATCTGTTGGGGAACTGCCGTTGCGGGTCCATAGAACATATATGGATTATACTGGCTTGTTGAATCAAAGGTTGAAGTTTGAACATTCTGGACAAACTGACTGCTTTGTAAAGGAATGAAAGTGCGAACCTAAAGAAGAGGTGATACCATGTCAATAATTGGTAGGTGTCAGATAAAACACTCAAAGGCTTTTGATTATCTGTAATGTTTGGGCAAATGTGCATAGTTCAGAAGATGTATGAATATGTGCAATATGTTGAAAGATGTTGAAACAAAGTTTAAACTGTGGAAATTATATTCACAATCACAGGGATCTGCCTTGAAATTCCTTTCATTTTGTCAATACCTGAGGGAAGGATATTTTGGGCCAGGTGAACCACATGAAACATGCGGATCTTGCAGAAAGAAATTGTTTCCCCATCATTTTGCTTCAGGTTTTAGATTTTGTATATAAGGGAGTTTTACTTTTTAAGATAAAAAACTTTGATTGAAATATCCCTTTTTGCTCCGGAAAAGTCACTAAATATTGATTACTTCAATGGCAAATATTTACACCCTATATTTCCAAAATGTGGCATAAATACAAAAAATTGAAAATGCATGTTTAGTCAAGATAACAGTAATCATTTCCTTATTTTCATCTCTATCAAAGTGTGGATTACCAACCAGTGTCAGAAAACAAGAGCATAATCTCGTTTAGAGTCAATATTCCTCTCAAAATTGAAGTTGAAATTATTTCATTGTTGAAAGGAGCAATGTAGCAAAAACGTAAAAATGGTGATTAAATTTTTGTCTAAATCACTAAGTGTTTTAAATATATAAAATATGTAGATTCTAGGATGATGATGTAACAGTAAAACTTTCTATACATATTTAAAAAAACAAAAAATGCTATAACTTGCAGAATTTGATAGGCCTTATCTGAACCATGTCTGCTGGGAAAATAAATTTTTCACAATTTGGAAAAAATATAATCATAAAATACACAATAAATTACCTGATTTTGAGGTGGAACTGTCTGTACAATTGTTTGTGGAATCACATTCACATGCTGTGCTGCATACTGCATTCCATTTGGCTGGATTCTTACAGGTGGAATGTTAAGAGGCTGGCCAGCTTGAGGAAAATGATGATGAGCTCTTTGAAAACTAGGTATTGGAGCTTGAGTAGATGGCATTTGTTGATAGCTCTGTGATTCAAAGAAAGGCTTATAAAAATAAAAAAAATAGGAGCCCATTAGATATAGGTTACCATTTAATTATAATTCTGTATTCATGAGATAATAAGACATATTCCTATTATAAATTACTATAAAAACCCTTAAGAAGTCCTGCATGGCAGTAAGAAACATTGGTAAAATTTAACTTATTGCTGTCGTTTTGTTGTGTTCGTTATTCCTGCCTTTTTATTTAAATTATTGTTCTTCTCTGCAGGCATCCTTCAGTCCTTTGGATCCAACAAATGTCGCTTGGTATAGTGGTCTTTCCTTGCACTTATATTGTGAATTACTTTGTTCATAATTGCCCAAGAGAAGAGAGAGCTTACAATTAGGAAGCACCTGAGCTTCTTTCCTGGTCCACACATATTTCTTTGTTATTAATTTTGATTTTTTTCCTCTGGTGAAAAGGTTTGTATCAACAATTTGCTTAGTATAACAAAACATAATCCTCTGTATTCTTTAGTCTTCTGCCTCTTATTGGACACCATGTATTTTACTTTCAAATGCTTTTGCAATTCCTGTTCTTTGACTACAATGCCACAGAATGAAAACTACATGCACCACATTGGAACCATCAAAATCAATACTTTTTATTTCGCCTTTTCCATTCAAATTTAAAATGCATTTTTTCTGTCCTAACATTTGTCGATATTTATGTCCCTAACAGGGTTCCCGCAATAACCAGCTGCTTGTTACTTGTAACTATTTATAATAATAATTGTGATAATCACTGTTCATGCTAGCAAAAATCTGGTATCAGGTCTCTCTTTTTAAGTCAACTGGCTTTGGTTAGTGCTATGAAACAGATCCTTTTTTGACAAAAATGTCAAAAAACATGGTCCCATCCAAGCTATATTTGTGAACAAGCAGAAAGATATCTTATCTGTGAGAAGACAATTTTATGAAGTGGCAAGAGTTTTTTCTTAAAATCTCATTCAATTTTGTGCAACCAACAAGATTTTTACATGCAAAAAGTTTCATCAGTAAAAGGCCCCTCTCTCCAGCCTGGCCCCTCTCTCCAGTCTGGCCCTCTTCTTAGACCAGCTATTCCCATGTTTGTTGCCACAAGCCCACTAGATGTCAAAGGGTTAAAAAGCATTGACACATTCACAGGCCTAGCCGTGAACATTTTAGCAGGCAAGCGGTCGATCGCTTTTCTCAGTAAGGTCAGGCAGGCGATTTTCAGTCCATTTTCTAATTTTGCATATGAAATCATTCGGTTTTCACGTGTTCGGAATATTAGTCAAGTTACATTTTAAAGTGGCCTTCGAAATAAAATTGATGTCTGGTGTAAATAAAGCCATTGTAAGAATTTGTTTTCCTATTGCTTCTCAAATTTCTCTATTTTGTCTGACTTGTTAAGTGGTTAACGAGTTTACAGGAGTAGAAAACTTCAATGACGATTAGGTTTTTTGTGATTAGTTTTATTTTGAAGTGTATGGGATTACAATATTCTAGTTCTACTTAAAAAAACTTCGAGAAGAAAAAGGAAACCCAATGCAGGCGATTTCTGTGCGAAGTGACATTGAGGAGAGCCATTAATAGCTCGCCTCCCCAACCCGAGGTGGGCGTGGAGGCACCCCAGGGCGATCGCCTGCCTTAAATGGCCAGGTCTGCATTCAGATGTTTCATCACAAAATAACTTGGCCATGTTATCATTCAGCAGATAATTTTAGATAAGATAAGGAAACAAAAACAAATCATTCACACTCTAACATGATCGAATATTCAGATCAAATAGCTTACCTGGTTAGAGCTTCTCACGTATGGTGCTTTCCCTAAAAAAAACAGTGTGAGTTACATTAACTTTCACTATCTATCTATATCTATATATAATATCTGACTATGCAAATTAGGTCCGGTTTTGAGGTCGCGCAGTACTGAAGCATTAAAAATCGTATCGAGACGATAGCCTCCGATGATGCTTGGTTCAGCACTGCGCACAAGTGATTTATCGATTCGAATTGTTCCATAGACGTGCGTGCTTTGCTTTTCTAAGGCTTTTTCGCATTTTAAATCGCTCAAAACTACGAAATTCCCTCAGAATATAGGTGTTAGATTTTAGTGGCGGACATTTGTATTTTATCTATTTGTACTTTAATCTGTTTCTGTTTTGTTTTGTTTAATCTTAAATTCAAATTTATAATTAAAATTTTTCAATAATTAGATTATTTTGTATTTAATATTACCTGTTTCATTGTTACTGATATACGATTAACTTACTATCATTATAGAGGGCAAAGCTCAAAACTGTTTAGGTTCCTCCCAGAGTCCTAGGCAACTTAAGGGCTGATTATCTGAGAGTTTTCAGCCCGGGCTGGAATTTACTACTGAATTTGCAAAATTTTGGCCTTCTATGTTCTCAAATGGGCTGATAATGACGTATAAGATGTTTTCTCATAGAAATAACATGATATTGGCTAAAGATTGAATGAGATCTGCAATTTTATTGAAACTTGATTCTCAGCCCGGGCTGTAAAATTGCAATTACATGACAAATCTAAGCCCCTTCACCAGGGCTGAAAATTTCTAGTATAATCGCATAATCGCAAACTCTATTTTACATAGAGATGAGTGGAGAGGGGGGCTGGAAACTCTCATATAACAGCCCCTTATTTTGTTATTAAATTATATGTCACATCTTCTGTATTAACTACTATCACAATTATTTTATAAGTATCCTGTAATTAGTTGCTAAATATAAATGAATGAATTTGAATGAATTTGAGAACAGATCCAAGAAAACTTAACACACACACAAAGGGGTTTTTAAGATCAAATAAAAACAAATTGGCCTGTGTGATTCAAGCAATCACCCAGCAAATCAAAGCTAATAATATCATAACACCTTTCAACTATTAGAATTATCAGAATCGATAATGATGAAAAAAAAATATAAGGGTGGCTTTTTTTGAGAGAAGAAGTAGGCAGGTAGGCCTTATTCAGCGAGACGGTCCTGGAAGCGATATGGGCCTAGTTTACAGAACTACAAAAAAATTAGCCTTCTGGGACCCACTTAGTTCAACTATATGCTCAATTACGTTTAATAACATTAACAAAACTTTAGAATCAAAATTGTGTCACTACATTGAACGTTAAACTGCCAAAGGAAGCTGTTTTACCTTTCGACATCATTTGATTGTACTAGTCCTTTCTTTGGCCTCCTGCCCTAGGCACTCTTTTTCTTGATTCCATAAAATAATGTCATCATTGAGTAAAATTATTCCTAATCTCAAGTTTTATGATAGAACAATTACTAACTTAGTATCGAAGAACAACGATTTCGCGGATTTCGTCAAAGCCTAAATTCCGTTAACTTTAATTTTTCAACAATCACTCTCGACTCACAAGGAAGATGATGACGTACGGACATTACTTGCCATGCCATGCCATGTGATCAGCGGCTGGCCAACCTTTTTACAATTTAGCGGGAAACTTAAAAATGAAAATTAAACCATTTTTGTTGAAAAAAAGGGAAGTTGAGGATGCTGGTCTCAAATATCGAATAAAAAATTTAAAATCTTGGGGAAACATCAATGATACTGAGTGGCTTGAATGGTGGATACGAGCAGGGATCATATAGTGGCACGAAGCGTATTGTGACGAGAAGCTTAGACTACAGTGAAGAGAAGACAGGTTTCTTTTCTTTGTTTCAGCATCAATTGTTGCTCAGAAGGAACAGAAAAATGTGTTGACCCCGTTGCCCATTTACTATCAATTGCTTTTCTAGCGTCAGTCTCTTATCGGGGTATTTTGGGCTCTTTAGTTATTGGCTAGCATATTTATATATTAATTATACTGTTTTACCAATTCCTTTGTTGTTACTCCAATTATTATTTTTAAATGGCATGATTTGTTAAAATATTCTACTGATCCTGGTGATAATTGGGTTTTACTTTTTACTTCATGGTTTTAGAGTAGGCGTGATCGGGGGCCCCTCAAAGCCTGCGTCTCGTAGTTTTGTACCTGTTCATCATTTATCAAAAGCAAGAGAGAATTGATACATAGCAAAGGGAGAAACTCTGCCATGGTTCTATTGCTGGCCCTTTTGACGAGCCTCCCACCACTGTTTTAGCTATAAACCGCTTCGGTGGTATACCAAAGACCACAATCATCAAATGGAGGTTGATCAATGAGATGTAATATTTTATGGGTAATTGAGTCAATGCTCTGATTCCATATTCGCTTGCTTCATTTTTTTATAAGGGTATTCAGTGATCCTTTAACAGTATATGTTATGCAACATGGCCCTGGTGCTGTAATGGAAAAATTGTAGCTACCATAAAAGGGCTTATCGTCTGCTCTCGGTGCGTGCTAAAGACAAATTTTTTTGGGTATGAAGTGGCGCAACACATTTTTTGTTGCACCCCAATTTTTACCAAGTTTAGAGATGTTTTGCAGTCTATTTTTTCAGCAACACAATATATGAGTCAGCAGTCAGTATGGCACGTGGAAATATTAGGATGTTATACTTTTGGCTGCTTGCTGTGTGGCGTTTGTTTGCCCTTTTTAGAGCTGCAAGAAATACATTGTCCTATCGGGATTGATTGTATCCATAAATTTAGCACTTAACGATGTATCAAAAGCTCCTCACCTACAGTATTTCTGCATTCGAAATATTAAAAATCTGATTTATTGGGCAAAAGTTGTGCTGTCGTGCTAGCTCACTCAGGCCGCTTGATTTGTCCAATGTCTGCAGAGTTGGCTTTTGCAAATCCAGCCTCTTTGGTGACCAAATGCGTTTAGCGTTGACTGTAAGCGGTTACGGAGCTTACAGTCAACGCTAAACGCATTTGGTTTGCCTAAGGCGTTTACATTGCATTGCCTTTGTGTAGGTGCTACCAAATAAAACCTATGGGTAGATGGGCCAGCGACACCTATAAAGTTTACATCAATGCGCTACTAAGCACCTTTCAATGGCCTAGTCTTTTTGAATTAGGGTTTTATTTAGCCCTGTAAATGTATTAGGTCGTTATATTGCTTTTTTTTGTGACGTGTCATATTTTTATTGTGTGTTGTTGTCTGCCTTATCCTATTGCATCTGTGTTATTAGATTATTGTTACATCTAAGTGGCAAGCAACAGTGGCTTTCCTGGCAGCGGTAGTGGTGTGTGAAAGTTGGCAGCAAAAGCTTAGCGCTTTGGCGCATTATCCCCTGTCACTATTTGTTCCTGGCAGTAAAGGCTGAGTCCATATGCTAGTGTTACCACGTTGTAATGGCTTTTGTGGCTAGACGATAAACGCTGTTGTGCATAAGCAGTAGTTGACGCGGCTCATGCTCGAGATGGCCCTTTTAGTAGCTTGTTTAACCAGTCGCAAGTGGCTGGGCTCTAGAGCCATAAGTCCTTGTAGCCAATGGTATTATCAGGCGGCTTTGTTGGCTGTTGGACCTTAATGTTGAAGGTTTTTAGCAACTAACACAGCTTTATCACTCAGAGGTAGTGATATGAATAACTAAAAACAACCTAATAAAACAGTGCTCCTGTTTATGTTTATTGTAATTTCCTAGGAGTTTCTTCCTAGGAGGTTCTAGTAGAAAAGTATCGCTCCAGTAGGTCGTTCCGTAAGTAATTATTTTCAAAAATGGAGTTAAACTAATGCAACTAATATACTAGAATTATTCAAAGAATGATATAGAACGTTCCAAAATATTTTGACAGAGTGTAAGATTGTTTATTTCTAACACTCCTCCTCACTTTCTGCCGGACTGTTCAATCGTTTCTATGACTCCAATCATCTCTCGAGTTTCATGAAAGAGAATTGTTCAAACCTTTTTCAGTACGTCAGGTACATCTTTTCTACGGATTTACAATACTGCCATTTTAGGCGACCTGCAAAAAAATGATATTGCTGTCGATGTGTTTTGCACATCCATGAAACTATTGGTTTTCGCCAAACATATAACAGATTGATTGTTCTCATATATGACAGATGGTTTGATTCTAGTTTCCTTCAGATTAGAAAGAAGTTGTTGCAGCCATATAGCTTCTTCAACTGCACTTGAACTTGTACTCAGCTTAAGCGCTTGATATTACGCAGGTCTGATTTTTGCTTCTCCAGCTGACTGCTGTTTTATTTGTTTAGCACAGAATCTTGCAACTTTTCTCACAGCATACGCAATATTGGGTCGTTTTCTTGTTGAAACTTCCATTGCAGATTAATAACATATCTTGATTCAATATGTCATTTTTACGAACTTTAACCAAATTTCAACTGGTTTAGCAGCAGGCTTCGATTGTTCCACCTGGAATTTCTTTAGTAGTCTCTTTGAGTACGATTTTTAACTCTTCCTTATCTCAACCAGATTCCTTATTCTGAGCAGTCTTTCGCCAAGAAAATACATTGGCTATGTGTGATGGAGAATTTAGGTAGTTCGAAAGCCTTAAGAGCTTTAGTGTAAACATTTTGTTTTGTTGTTGCATAATAAAAGCTAAAAAGCCCAGCAAGCGAGAATTTTATCGTTGTCACGAGTCTAGCGAAGATCCACGTCATAGCATTGCGTTTCTTGACAGTTTGTCACCCTTTATCTTATGAAAAAATTACCATTATATGGATCATAATATGGGACACAAATTCACGACGCAAACCTTTTGACCAGCGGAAAATAACGATGGATAAAAATAAACTCTGTTGCTTGCTAATAGTAAGCTCTCCCTGCGCTCGCACGATTATTATTATGATTATATTGGCTTGCTCTTGGCTGTTTTCCTTTGAGAGCTCAATGCGTTTGCTACATATGGAATATTTTGATCCTGAATGTGACGCCATAAGACGATATGAATGATCAATGATAGTCCGAATATTTCAGTTTGTCCATATATCGTAAGGGTGAAACATGAAGCCAATTGACGCAAAATTACTCAGAAGACAAATTTTCCCAAAACAAACATAGCGGCAACCAAAACGATATATTCAATGATTTCTATTTATAACTAAAGACAACCTCATTAGATTTGAACCACATATCTTCAAGAGAAGATTTCTTCTCATATTTGGTAAGTGGTGTTTTAAGTCACTTGACTTAAAACACCACTGGCCCTAACATTGTATATACGTTTTTTTCGATGATTGTCTAAATCTTCTGTCTAAGTTCTTCAGCGAATCATACAAAAATTCATCCGCAAGGGAATTCGACGTAGGGACTTAGAGACTACGAAGAAAAGCCCAGCAAATGCCACTGTTAAATTTCTCGATTTTGTTATTTCTATGAATGGTATCTCTTCTGATCAAGATATTTTTTTTTTTTTTTTATATATTCAATATAAAAGTTTACAATGTCGAATTACCTAAGACACTAACTACGAACTACTATACCACACTACAAGGACGTTACCAGGAGGTGCAAAATATATTGACTACCCCCTGGCATTTAACATAGGCCTAAAAATATAACTAATTTTACGATACAAAATGTTACTTAGCTAACACAAAAAAGATTTTACAATAATCGAAAAAGAAAATATTTAAGAAGAGAGGAGAAATTTCGTACAAGTTTTCATTACCAACTTATTCAAAACGTTTGGAGGCCTGGATATAGTCTAGCGTTGCTGTAAGAATTTTTGCATTTGAATCAAACGATAACTTTTCATGGCCATAGAGGATGATTTTTAGCAACTCATCATTTGAAAGATTTATTAAACCATGAGGCAACAATATCGCATTTACACTGCTGAGAAGATCATGTCTATTTGCATCATAAGTATGGCAGAGCAGGAAATAGTGTTCCGTATCTTCAACACCATCATTTGTTGGGCACAAAGGGTTCAAAGTATCCCTGAAATTATGCTTAAATTTGTGAAAATTTAGCTTACTGAGTCCAACACGTAGCTGCGTTAGGATGGATAAGCCTTTTGGGTCATGAATACGGTAGACCAACTTCGGAGGTGAACGGATAATTGACAATAATTTTTTCTTGAAGATATTTACAGAGCTGGAGAATCTAATCTCAGGGTTGAGCTTTTCCCATTCCGATAAGCAGTTGGGTTAGAAACTGGATTTGAAACCTTGCGTTCTTGCACGTATTTGCCCTATTGTAGCGCGTCTGCAAAGATCGTAGTTGGATTCTTGAAGATGAGGAATTGGATTTCCTATGTAATCTGAAGTCAGATTATTTACCATTTTATAGAAGAGGATAAGGCGCCTACTCCATCGTCGGAGGTTTAATGGTTCCCATCCAAGCTCATCATACAGCTTCTCACGAGAAGTACCCTTCCAAGCGCCTGTTGCTGCTAATGCCGCGGAGTATTGGACAGAAGTTTTTCCATTTGATTAGTTAAAAGAACACTATGACTGAATTCGCAAATATTATGTGGGATGTGATATATGACGTCACCATAATCTAGATGCGGTCGAACATAGATTTTGTACATTTCGTTGAGGGTGTGTCGCGGTAGGTATTTAGAGAGAAATCTTAACATTTCTATCCCTTGCCTGAATTTGGAAATAACAGCTTTGATGTGGTTAGCAAACGATAATTTGGAGTCCAATATGACTCCAAGGTGTTTTTGCTCCTGAACGTTTTTTACTGGGGCGTCATTAAAAAATATTAGTGGATGATTTACTGGACATCTCTTTTTGGAGAAAGTTACCTCGACTGCTTGCTTAGTTGGGTCTGGATTGAAGGACATTCTCCATTTACACGCCCAAAGGTTGATCAGGCTCAGATCATGGTTCATGTCGTCAGCAGCTGTATTTAGATCATGGACGATTGTGAAAATCGATGTATCGTCGGCAAATAGTTTTACATTACATTTTAAACCATCTGTCAAATCATTAATGTAAATTAGGAAAAACAGGGGCCCCAAGATAGAACCCTGTGGAACTTCGGCTTCAATAGCACCCCATTCCGATGTTTTACCATTCAAAACAGTACGCTGTTTTCTGTTGGTAAGAAAGCTTTGTATCAGTAAAAGCAGTTTACCAGATATTCGGCGCAATTAGTGTACAAGACCCTCATACCAGACCCGGTCAAAAGCCTTTGATATATCAAGGTAAAAAGAGCGAATATCAAGAGTGGGGTTGCAGTCAAATGCTTGAAATATGGAGTTGACAATGGGCAGGAGCTGGTTAACCGTTGAATCACCTGGACGGAAACCTGACTGGTTTGGGTTTAATAAATTATTGACGTCTAGATACTGATATCAAATCAAATATTAGCTTTTCTAATATTTTACCGAATATTGGAAGGAGGGAGATTGGACGATAGTTTTTATGATTCTTTTTGTGGACTGGAACTACATTAGCATTTTTCCACATTTCCGGGAAGATGCCTTGACTTAAACAGCT
>JAACYV020281073.1:0-15014 GCA_009936425.2 Chrysaora fuscescens
TGCTTGACCGATTTCTGCAAGGGAATGCTTCCAGCTCTCCTGTGATCCGTCATTTTCTTTTTCCATATTTCTCCATCTTCCTCTATCGAAGGAAAATCAGGATCGACAAGCAATACATCTTCCCAGATTCTGTTGAAATCAAAATCAGCCAACACTCTTTGGAAATCATGAATCATTGAGCTGAGTTGCATGGCATCCAGTGTCGTTTTTTGCATCGTAGTGCTCGAAAATCTTCCTGTACAGCTTTAATAGATAAACGAACTCAACTTGCTGTAATTTATCCCTATTCCACGTGTCCTGGTTTGAGTTTCTGCCTTATCGTTGGAATTATTTGCATACTCGTGCAATGCAGCTCCAATTGCTTCGTAACACGAATCTATGACCCCAATTGCTGTGTCACGGGATAACCTGCGAGTGTCACCAGGTTTTGGAAGTTTGTGCCCAAGGTGCCTCGTGCGTTTCGGACTGCTTCGAAAAAAGGTTATGAGTTTGTCAGCAGTTGCAAAAAATTTCGCGTCTTTCGGAATCTTGCTAGCTGACTGGCAAGCACACAACGACATCTTGTGAGCGACACAGTGGTTGTAGTAAGCTTCCGGAAATTTTCTTTGGATCTGGGCTTGAGCTCCATTTAGCACACCACTCATCGTCGCAGCCCCATCGTAGGATTGTCCGATAACTTTTTATCGACGCCACTTACGTCTGGAACAATTTTGTACTTTGCCAGAGTATCCAGAAGTGTGACAGTGAGGCCATTTTCAGATTGGTCATCACTCACGTCCATCAACCCTAGCCAATGTTCTTCGACTTCTCCATTGTGGATTAGTCTTACAGAAATTGCTCAACGTTGCTTATGTCACTGGTATCATCCATCATGATAGCAATAAATTTTGAAGTATCGAGTCGATTTTGGATATCACTACGCACTTCTTCAGTGATAGATGAATCATATGCTTTAAGTTACGCTGCACCTCCGCAATGCTCCTGCTCCGAGTTGAGCATCAGCGAGGGTGCACTTGTTTCGGTTTTTTGGATTTATTTATTGAAAGTATAAAAATTCAAAACTTGATTAAAAATTGATTACCTCGATTACCCCCCAGCGCCGCCCCTGCGAGGTACTATACTGTATGTTAGTCATGAAATATAAGCTTGAGTGCCATCATGACCTAAGCCTTAGCTACTGTTAATGCTTCTGTTGACCTACAAAGCTATCCAAGGGCTTTTAAACTGACTGACCGCTCTTATCTATTAAATTGAATAAATTCAGTCTTCTTTGTGGTTGCCAAAATGTCTACTGAATAACAATCTCGAAATGCAAAACAACATCGTTCTTGGCTATTACTAAAAGGAGGAATGTAGGAACGAGGAACAGAGGAATAAAGGAATGAAGGAATATCTAAAAGGAGGAACGAAGGAATAGAAGGCTCTATTGAATTAATTTTTGTATCAGTACATAGAGCTGCATCTGAAAAATTGTCCATAATAAATTCAATCCGTTTAAACACATAGTTTTCGTATTAAACTACTTCAAATAATTTTTTCCTGAAAATCTCTAAAAGGAGGAACACGAGAACCACATCTCATATGAAATATCTGAACAAACAATGGAAAGAGCATCTCTTGATTAGTAAAAGCCCATGTCAAGATAATAGGAAATTTCTAGGATTTGGGGGCAAACTCAGTATACAAAAATCTCTAAAAGGAGGAACAAAGAAACGAAGGAACGCGGAATTTCTAAAAGGAGGAACGAAGGAACGAAGGAATCTCTAAAAGGAGGAACGCGGAAACTGTTGGACACAGAAACATCTGATGCATATCATTCGAAAATTGTGTTGCCATATTCTTCGAATCTTTGCCAGCCTGCCGAATTGGAACTTCCATATTGGCATAAAATCGAAAAAAGAAAATCTCTAAAAGAAGGAATACCTATTAGGTAAATCATATAAATATAAACTAGGTACCATACAAAAGGCAATCGGATGGAGAATCCAAATTTCGTAAAACAAACTTTTTTACTCTTGTAGAATTTTAGATATTGTAGTTTTTATAATTTTTCAGCCAAAGTCCATGCTGCGGAAATACCTTTCCTTTCGGCTTAACAACAGCTTATCGACAAATAATGGGCATCTAGACGCACTCTCAATCAAATGTGTTTAAACGGATTGAATTTATTATGGACAATTTTTCAGATGCAGCTCTATGTACTGATACAAAAATGAATTCAACAGGGCCTACCATTCCTTCGTTCCTCCTTTTAGAGATTCCTTCGTTCCCTCATTCCTCTGTTCCTCGTTCCTACGTTCCTCCTTTTAGTAATAGCCCATCGTTCTTTGCGTCAATTTGTTTAATTTTTTCAATCGTTGAAGATTCTTACGATATCCGATTTCCCTTTGAAGTTCATCAAGTTTCATGTTTCCTGGCATGGTCGCCACTATTAAGCGTGGAAAAGGTACGATTTAATGAAAAGGCCTCAAAAGTCGAATGCTAGACAAACCTTCCGTCGACTGAAAAAAATTACATAAAATAGTTTGTATGTAGTCAAGTAGCCGTAGAATAAGGGTTTGAACAAAACAGAAAATCTATTTCTATAAAACCAAACGTAAATTGTAGGAAAAGTAAGCCAAGTAAGGCACAGGGTCTATTGTACTGTACAGTTCTCGCCATTGATGACTCCATGGTGAAAACAAGATCATTAGTCTACGATTTAAGGTTTTTTAAGTTATCTCAGATAACTTATCTGAAATTTTAACTTTATATTTTTAGGGAGGTCATCCAAGTTTTAAAGTGTTTTGAATTATTTACTCCTATCTAAATGTTCGCAACAAATTACGTGTGTTTGAGGTTTGTGTTTTTCTGGCGTGAGATAAGCCCTCACATAATAAATATAAATTTTTTCTCACAATGACAATACTATACATAGGCTGCAAAGATTTCGCGTAATTTTTTTCTCCTTTAATCGCTGGTTCATGTAGTCCTTTCGCAAATGTGCAAGCAATGGTTTTTACATTGTATTGGTTGTGGTGAAAACAATCTGAAATAGCGCAAAAAGAGGCTTACGTCACCAGAGGTCGATGCAGCAAATTTTTCGTCGAAATGGAGTTGAAGGGTTTCGTGATTGGCTTACCAAGGTAGATAAGTAATAGTTTGCAAAAACAACCAATTGATGTCAGGATTTGGAATGCGTCTACTGATTTCCAAATAATGTCTTTCGTCAACCTGTTGTGATGTAAGAATTAAATTCAATCCAGCTGCAGTCTTGAGATGCTCATTTCCAAGAGAATTCAACTTTTGTGGGCGCATTACCTTCAAAGCAAGAGCTAGATCGCAAGAAGGTTTACCGCATGATTTATCTTATTGTGCAGCAAAACCGCGTTTAGTTATTAGTCACTGGAGTGGCACTAAAATTTTGCATTGGAAACGGTTGCATTGTCAGCTTTCCTCAGTTATAGCATTGTCAGTTTTCGTAGAAAAAATAATTCGTCTAACTTGTGGATTGTTCTATTCATCTATTTATTCCTTTTCAGGTTTCTGGGCCCAGGAACTCGGAAGAATGGTTGGTATAGAGCTACCAATGATACCAATTCACCATCAGTATGTGGTCACTTCAACGATACCTGAAGTGAAGCAATTGGGAAATGAAATACCCGTTGTAAGAGACCTTGAAGGGTCTTATTATCTGAGGATGGAAAGAGATGGACTCCTTTTTGGACCCTATGAAGCCTCAGATAAAATGCGAATTCAAGAAGATTGGTGAGTCAGGCTCGTTTTTCTCTCGCTGAGACATGGCTATCGTGGCCCTTTCTGAGGTGCTCTGTCCAACCTGGGACAGGATATCGTATATCATGTATATGCAGCATACAACACTGCTGTTCTCTGGCTATATATTTGTAGAGCAAGAAAATAGAATAACGCAATTACTCAAACAGCAAACTACCAGGTTGTAATTCCCCATTGCTTCCTTTGTTCAATCTCGAAACTGCTAGTTGCAGATTTTTGATTGTGGCTTCGATTCCAAGTTTTATTCAAAATTTTCTCTAATATAGCTATGTTAACAACTGTGCCAGAACTTTAGTACATGATATAGCCAAGCTTTACCCTAGGTAAATTATTGAGACTGGCTCAGCCGCGAGTGAGTCGAACCGGTAATCCACAGTTGCGAGTTCGATTCTCACCAAGGTCAAACTCCCAACGCAAGAGTGAGTTGAATTCCAAGCAAAAGGCAAAAGGAATCATGAGGTGTGGTCACATCGAGAGGAAGGACCAGGGTCGCACTGCTTAGATTAGCCATGATCTATTCAGTGGTCCTCTTGTGCCCAGCACAGAAACTCATACCTTGCGAAGATAGCAAGCGTATTTGCGAATCAATCAATCAATCAATCAATCAATCAATCAATCAACCAATCAATCAAAATCTCGCGCGAATTGATTGTCATAGAGAAATGATATCAGGATCCTTGACTTCGCACGCAGAAAATACCTTGCACCGAAGATGTTAATTGCATAATTTTGCCATTTATATAAAGGAAATTTCAATGAACCAGGTGCGATTGCATCATGAAAAATTGTCGTATTTGCTACATTGAATCCACTTTACTTTAAGATCAGCAACTATTTGTCAAAAAAGAGCCGAGGATCTATGTCTTGATCCAAATTCCCAACAACCACCATCTGTCAATTGAGCGACAGAAGAAGTAGGAATAGATCGTAACAGAAAGATTGTTCTCTGTAACTTTTATTGGTTTTCTTAGGTGGGATGGTGTGCCACCTGGATTTGGCAAAGAATTATACGAGAGTGATTTGGATCGCATCATGGATAATGTAGAGGCTGCCATGGACAGATTTCCCGTATTGAAGACTGCTGATATAACTAGTGTTGTGTCAGGGCCTATTTATTATACACCGGATATTTTGCCGATGGTTGGTCCGTACCCAGAGCTTCACAATTACTGGCTGGCTGCTGGCTTCGGTTATGGAATTGTACATGCGGGTATTTTTAGTTTCCTGATTTCAATTTTAGTAATTGTTACATTTTGGTAATTTTGTCATTGGGCATTGAACTCGTTATATCTCGGGATGTTTGCTGTAAACAATGGGAGTTCACACACAATTTTTACCCTGTTTAATTTTTCTGTGAATATAGCTTTGTAGTTTTTTTACGTTTTTATAGCTATTGCTAGTAGCACATAGAATGTCTATAGCTGCATGTGTATTAATGACATATGGTCATATGGAACACACGTTTTGCAAGCACTTTATTTGCCGTCTCAGTTTCTTTATTGAAACTGTATGGAGGCTTTTGCTGAGACTTTTTTCTCTCTTTCCCTGCAGCAGGCACATAAAAACTTGTTTTGCTATTTAAATATCTTTTACCCGAGGTGGCATCGGGAACTATCTTTCGGACTGGATTATAAATGGCGAGCCACCATTCGACCTCAATGAGCTTGATCCGGGACGTTATGGTAAGTGGACAAACAGAGACTTTGTTATAAACAAGTGCAGAGAATCGTATGGAAATAATAATCTGTTGATGTATCCAAAAGAAGAGAGATTTGCTGGTAGACCACAGAGAACAAGTCCCATTTATGAGGTATTTTGTGCATTACTTACTATCCTGATTCGTATGCTCTTGCGTGTTAATCGGGGTGCCCTTCATTAGCTACATTTGCTTCACATACTAATTAGATCTGCAAAGACTTACACAAAGACTTACAGTACAGTGTTGATGGCAATGCCCAGCTACGTAGTTCCATCGTTCCTACTGTATGACTTATAGATGCGATTACAAATTACGAATGTAGTTATTTCTCATTACTCATATTTTTTAACGAGACGAATCACAATATTTAGACTTCTTAGAATATCTTTCGAAAATTGCGAGGAAGAGATATATTATCTAGTAGCCCAATGACTGTGCGGTCTTGCTTCTTTTCTTGCTACCTTCATTGATTTTTCGTTGTGCAACTGATGAATGAAATATTTCACAGGTCTCACGGAGAATATTATCATCGTCCAAAAACAGACAGTTTCCGACGAATGAGACTTTGGTTTCTTTCTGCCTTTATTTTCATTGCCATTTCTTTTCATTTTGAATTAAGGTTCTTTATTCAGTATTTCTCCAAACGAGCATCCTTGCTAGACACCAGCTCGGAATTACATAGGCTAATTGGCTAGATGCAAACAGATGTCCAACATCTGCAGATCATATTGGTAATTTGTTTGCGAATAGGCACAAAATAAGCAAGCGTTGGACTAAATTTGTCTATTTGGTATCATGGAATATTATCATGGTTGTTTTAGCACACCCTAAAAGCCGGAGCAGAAATGGGATTTCACAGTGGCTGGGAAGTGCCTCATTGGTATGCGAAACCGGGAGATGATACCGGATATAAACCAAGCTTTTATCGTTCAAACTGGTTTGAGCCGGTCGGTAGAGAGTGTGACCTCGTTCTAAACAATGTTGCAATTGCCGATCTGTCAGCATTCGCCAAGATTGAGATAAAAGGGAAAGATGCCACGAAATTTCTAGATCATATGGTTGCTAACAAATTACCAGTCGTAAGTTGTTCCAACCATTAAAACTGTGCTTTACATATTTTACTCACTCTTTTTTTTTGTTAGTCAGAGTTTAACGGGTTTTTCAATAATTAGATTAATCGTTTCATTTTTACAATCGTACATTCTAACTTGCTAGATTTAACTATTCATTTTCAAACTTTGATTGTATCTGGCTCATAATTTGTGTAACTACTTACTTTGCTTCTTCCTTAACAGTGGTTATTTTGTTGTCTCTGATGCCATGTTGTAAATTCCCTCTAATATCCTGTTGTTTCTACCCAGGGTCTCCAAAAGTAGTTCTCCCCACGGGAGAGCTGCAAAAAGAATTATTTATTTAATTTAGCTTAAAACAAAACATTTGGGTAAAATTTTTGACAGTTTTAATCATAAGCTGAATTGAAACTGTTAAAACATTTCTTTCGCGAGGCCAGCGAAAGAAATGTTTGCATATACAGACTTATAGCGTTGAACCTTCATTCCCATTGTGGTCTATAAGTGTAGAAATTGGGCATTTTGACGATCCTCTAATTTCTTCAATAATTAGGCTCGCAACTTTCTGTAAGAACTAAAAACTGTCTAATGAACGACAATCTTTGCAAAAGCTGTACAGACGAATCTGTTGAGCATGCCTATTTGCTTTATTACACTCCCCCCCCCTCAATATTGCTTGAACCAGTTTGTTCTCCCTTGCTCTGGCAACCAAACAGCTCGCCACTCGGCAGGGGGAGGAAAATTGGGTGGTGAAGCTCTGTCTGGAGCCCTACATCTTTGCTGTACCACTGTAGTCATGATCTATTTGAATAAATGTTACATTGTTAGTTTACCTTGTTTTGCCTTTGCTTTGCTAGACTGGTGGAGTGAACGTCAGCCATATGTTGACGCCAATGGGAAAAGTCTACGCTGAAGTTACGATTACGACAGTGGAACCGGATCACTATTTTCTTATTACTGGAGGAGGGTCAGAGTATCATGACCTTAGGTTTGTTATAGTTATTTCTTTTATGATAAGCAAGAACAATAATCAAAGTATGGGTGGTCAATTCCGCCCGAGACATCTTTTTTTGATTTTTTGTTGAGCAATTCTGAGAAAATAATACAATGAAATGTATGCGCAGTCAAAATATCTCGCTTAAAAATTGAAGAGTTGTGTATATGAACTGATATGTGTATCAGTTTGCGCTGTATATTTGGCAGGGGTAAGGGGTAAGGGGTAAGGGACAAATTTTATGGATTTTTAATTTCCCATTGACTACCGATTAAGGGCATGGCCCAATTCGATTAGTTACATTCGTTAAGGCAATGCAATATATATATTGAATATTCATATTCATATTCACTACAATTGTATAATTTGGCGTAATCATATAGGATCCACACGCTACATGACTTAGATTATAGATACTAGGTATTAGATATTAAATAGCTTTTGACGAAGTAAGCCCACCCAAGTATAGGCAGACATTATGAAAGCGGCAAAATTGGCAAATTAAGTTTTTGAAATTAAAATATTCTATACAATAATTGCAATAGTTGGTTCTGTCATGCCCGAGGCCAAAAAGGTCTAACCAGGTTTAATCTGTTTTCAGTACACAAACTTGAAAGCTCATTTTTTGACACAGCCTCGTGAAATAAAAATATGCTAATGCCAATAAATCCTTTAATATTTACCAAATATTTACTTTAGCGTTATAAATTTTATTCTGTATGATCTGTTCTGTTCTGTTTTTCTTCACCTGCCACTCGGTCTTGTGCATGTGGTAACAGCTGCTGGCCAGTCTGACCAACGACAAAATCAACAAATATGACAAATATAATAAGACAAGAGAATCATCCAAATATTGAAAACGCCAATGTTTTGGGCTTCCTTCTCACTTTCTGTGTTGTATTTCTGGTCTTGAAAATTTATCATTTTCCTAGATGGTTAATAGATCATGCAAGGGAATTTGAGGATGTGCAAATCAAAAACAGAACTGATGAGATGGCTTGTATTTCGATTGCTGGACCGTTGTCTAGACAATTATTGTCCAAGCTAACAAAAGAAGATGTTTCAAACAAAGCATTTAAATTCATGAAATGCAGGCAAATGGAAGTCGGTGGGATATCAGTGCTAGCATTAAGAGTATCGTATACAGGTAGGTTGCTTGGATTTTGTAATAGTGATACAACTCGGGAAGACAACATGTTAAAGACTGGCCTTAAGCAATCAATCTGTTTTCTTTCTATTATCAATATGATTGTTGAACAGGAACACTACAATGAGAAATGATAATGCAAGAAATTATGCCTTTCTATGCCTGAAAAAATTGCACCTCGCAGTATGCTTTTAAAACATTGTTTATCTGTATCTCTTTCGCCACCTTTGTTTGTATGCCGTGGATCTCTCGTCTAAAATGTCCAGTCCTGTTGTAAACGATTTTATCGTTGTTTATGACAGTGTGTACTAGAAGAGGCTGCCAGCTTAAGCTTTACCTATTATTTTGTTGGCAGGTAGGTACCAAGTGGTGAAAATCTTACTGAGATCTAATATAAACTCAACAATCAAATAAGGAAACGGCTTTTCATTGCTTTCATATCCTGAATTTTAAAATCTTTTTGGTTTTCTTCCTTTTCCATTTAGATTTGTTCACTGATATAAATTCGACGCTTCGCCATGCTTGAACTTTGATGCAATTTTATATATAAAATCATCGGTATCATGAGTTGATGAATTCATGTTCTCGTATTTACAGGAGAACTAGGCTGGGAGTTCTACGTTAAAAATGAAGACACTGTTCAGCTGTATGAAGCCTTGCTAGAGGCTGGTCAAGAATTTGGTATCGGCCACGTTGGATCGTACGCAGTTAACTCTATGAGACTTGAAAAGGGCTTTAGATTGTGGGGTGCTGAGGTAAATCTTTTTTTCTCTATATATCCCACTTGGTTTATAATCCCAAGGCTGTCAGGAAATGAAGCATGTTCTAATGCTGTTGCGTTTAAATACTGTTACAAATCTGACAAAAGATGTCCTTTCACAAAACCTTTGAATAAGCTTGAAAAGGAACAAGCAGTGCAATAGTGCTTTGCCATCTAGACCAAATAGACCTAGCTCAATCTTTCAAGTGCTGGATTAGAAACATTTATATACAAATCTTATTCATTCCACACAGATGAACCTAGATGTTGGCCCGTATGAAGCTGGACTTGGTTTTTTCATCAAACTTGATAAAGTGAGCTTACTAGCATTTATATTACTTTAATTTTATCCCTGTAGTCTTAATTTATTGCTGTGAATATTTGCCATCTCTGATTTTCTCTCGTATTTCTTATGCTGTTGCTATGCGGTTGTTTAGCCCTCGGACGTACTTAAATTTTGATCAATTACCAGACAGTTTTTCACACCATCGTGTCCCTGAGATATCCTGTTTTTTGGCGGATTTTCTTTCTTGCGTTTTTCTACACTGACCTGTGTTTCTAACTTCTCTGAAGGGAGTAAATTTTATTGGAAGAGACGCACTTATCAAGCATCAGCAAAACCTAATGGATAAAAAGCTGGTCTGCCTGACACTTGATACTGACAAACTTGATGCAGAGGGAAACGAAGCAATTTGGTATGGAGGAAAGGTATGCAATTGCATCTTATGTGCATGTTTTGCGTGTTTTTGCCACCGCTATTGGAGTACTGTGACGATCCTGGGCGGATATTTCAAATCAAATAATATTCCATTATTCTTCTTGACAGATCAATTTTAATCATAGTCAAAATGTATAGAAGTCTGCTTGAGACAGAGTCATATAAGAACGACATATCATAAACTATTTGTGATAAAACTGCGAAAATTGTATGTACATGTAATGCTGGCTTGTACAAGTAAAGGATTCATAGCCCAACACCAAGAATATCCTAATGCTGATGTTTTATAAAAGGATAATGATTGTCTTGCCGTTATCTTACTAATCAATCCTTAATGTTGAAAAATGGTATTAGATAAGTACAAACTAACTCTGCTTTCCACAGGTTATTGGAAACACAACATCAGGTGCCTATGGCTATCAAGTGAAGGAAAGCATTGCCTATGCATATTTGCCAATGATGCTGCAAGATGTCAACACGGAGGTAGAAGTCGAACTTATTGGTAAGAGGTACAAGGGAGTTGTTGTGCAAGAGCCTCTCGTCCATCTAGAATCAACAAGAACAAGACTGGCTGCCAAGAAGAAGAAAATTGCCCGTTAACGATTTTTCAAGATTTTCTGCTTGGAATAAAATTGATTTTTTAACATATTAAAACAACTATGTGCGCACATTGGCTAGCTAAAAAGACATTGTACTTAACTGACTTGTGCTTTTACACGAGAACATGATATGTTCACGGCTCTCTAATATTGCGAAACAACGTTTTTTCTATTGAGAAACCTTGTTCACTTAGAAAGAAATCGATGACGTCATAGTAGAAGCTTGCCTAGTAGGACAAAAAGTGGTTATCACAATCGACAAGTTCAATGCCACAGATTTACTTTACTGTTTACCATTAAATCACATAAGAAACTAATCCGACACTTCATTATGAAGATTAGATAATCCCATAAGAAGCCTGAGAATTAAAACCAGGTTCCTTATATGACGTAAGGGTTTCTTTCTTCACCTGACCATAACCCGAATACACCAAGCTACACTGAGGATCAAATCAGAGTGTTGAATGGGGTTCGAGTAGCAAAATTATTATGCTTTGAAAAAGCTTAACTTCCACACAGAGCTTATATTCTTCAATAAGTAATTTTATACGAAATGATTTCCAGGTGATGCAATTTTGTAACTTTTTGGTAATTGAGTTATGTGGTTATCAAGATGTAAACCATAGGCACAGAATTTGATAAGTAGCCCTGCTTCAAAATAATACTACATTTTTTGTCAATGTCAATGTAGTAATTAAATATAGTAACTAAGCAATTTATCAATTTGAACTATTCTTATGACAATCAGTTTTTTTAGCTCAAACTTGCAGTGTAACTGGGAAGCAGCTTTGCCCGAGTTATGGCACGGCATCAGATCATCAGATTTTCTGAGTAGACCACTATGACGACTGTAAGCTGAACGAAAAATTGGGATCTATAGAAAGAAAGTTATGAATAATTAAAGAAGCGATACAAACCAAACACATGAAAAGAACGTCAACTCAATTAAAGCTACTTTATTTCTATACTTGCAATTAATCCCCAGTCAGATTTCAGAATTGTTTGCATTAATTCGTCTTCAGAACAGTGATCGATAGAATCTTCTTCTTTTATGAAATGCAGATACTTCCTCTTTAAAAAACCCAGCTGGTCACTGAACCCAACGCTGTAACGTGCAGCAACCACAAAAACCTTCGTTTCCAGCACTAAATAAAATGTTTTGCATAATGTCATATTTTGATGCTTTGGATACCATCTAATGGGCAACATATGAATGAGATCTTATTGGTAAGCCTTGTCGTTTCTGTTTGCAAACTGAAACTACTTTGATTGTCAAAAGTTTTTAATAAAAGAAAAATATTATCCATCCCATAGTACAGGAAAGATATTTATCGATTTGAAGTGTACTAAATCCTTGAACGACACTCACAGGGCTGCGTGACACTCCAACATTTTGATTTTAAGCTTGAACTAGAAGTTTTTGAAATATATATTTGGAAATATAATTTTGCTGTCTAACGAAAAGGCAAAAGGTCTAGAGACTACGTTTATGGGACTCTGGCAGGAGTAATGGGACCCTTACACGAGATAATTAGAATGATGGGCAGCTTTGGTATGATTCGCTCGCTAAACAATCGATACTCATTTGCCAGTGAGAAGGGAGACTCTAGAACCGGATATCAAATATCCTTGAAGCACAGAGGGATGTGGTAGCTTGTAATAAAAGACAGCCAGTAAGGAGAAACCTGGGGAAATGATTCCAGAACGATTTGGAGTGCAGGTGAGTGAATTAAAAAATGTCGAGCACTTGTTTTCCTAGGATTTGAAAATTGAGATACCAAATAGCTGAACCGAAGAATTGTTTTGTTAACACTTTTATTGCAGAACTTAGATTAATTGTAATTTTTCTTTTAAAATATTATGTAACGCAAAAAAGCACCTAATAAGGCTCTTGTTCAAATTGCTGAATTGATTTAGATTTACTGTTTCTTTTTAAAGGATGTAGGGGAAATGAAAGCACTTGGATTGTGTGCCAAGGAGCATAGTCTAGAAGTGAGTGGTTCCCCGAAGACGTGTTGCGAAAATTTGAAATTGAAGTCAAAGAAATATGTTTCTTGTCTCAATTTTCGCTGACACTTGATTTTGCTTCGCCACAATGTTTTTATAAGTGAATCAACATGCCTTCGATATATTTTACAGTCACTATAGTATTCGAAACATTTAACCGAAAAAGTTAGTTTCATTTTTTGAAAAAGTTGTAAACAGCGCTGGCAATGCTGCTTGCAGAACTGCCTCCTTGCTCACAACGGGCAGCCGGCAAATGGCTCTTTGGAATTTTCTTTGGAAAGTTAAACGATTCTTCTGTTAACAAAGAATATATAGCTGGATCATGTTGCATAACTAACTCTGGCGTGTGAAGTCTCCATTCGTGCCTTATATCATGTCGATGTTTCTGTGCACCTAATATTGACGTCATCGCCCAATACAAATACTCGACTACCATAGAAGGGTGATCACAAGTCTTGTCATAATACGTGAACCATGCATGCTCTGGATATCGTTTTGGAACCTTTTTGAAATAGCCTCCTCGCGCAGAATCACAGCAGTTAGCCGCATGTGAGCCTCTTTTAAGACCGAAAACGTCAGGATAAGCTTGTGCGTAACCTTGGGTAACAAGATGAAAGCATTCTTCAAGTGAAGCATCAAAGCCATCATTCGGGTTAGTTTCGTCCGCTTGTAAATCTTGTACTTCCACAAGGCAATCATCGATATCTTCAAAGAAGTCGTCATTCTTTTCTAATTCTCGTTCATTCAGAAACATAATCATAGTAGCCTTCATTTCAACAAGTTTTGAGTAAACCGTTTTATTGTCAGGGACACCATCATCATTGTTGTCAATATATTGGTACAATATGCATGCTCCATGAAGGAGTTTATCATCAGGCGACCTTTCCGTTGCGACAAAATACAAATCTAAAACACGAACAAATTTGGAGAATATTCTGAACGGCTGCCCAAGAACATGTGCTAATGATCCATATTCAACGATTAAATGTTTCGAATGACTATGATATGTTCCATCACCACAATCTTCTTGCTGTGCCATTGTGCTATATTCTTCTATAACTGTGAATTGAAATATAAACTTCAAATATTGGAATTTGATATATTAAAGAGTAGAACTTTTAAAAGAATTTTTTGTGCAATTAATGTTTAACAACTTTCTGTCGTTCTAGCTATAGTTTAGGAGATATTGTAATAACAATGAAAAAATAGAATAACCAAGTCAAAACTCTTAGTCAAAACAAGAATTCTGACTGTGATCAATTTGTCGACAGGAAATTATTTTCAAAGCGCTTCCTGCAAACCACCCAATAAAATTTCAAATTCTGGGTTATACAACTTTGCGCGCTTCTAGGCGCTGTTCAAACAATCTCAGGGAAAGGGAAATCAATTAGGCACAATTTCTAAATTGTAAACAAGGTTGAAAAGTTGACCAATTCCACATTTCTTGTGTTTGATATGTAGAGGCAGGTTTGTGTGGATTGGGCCAGTAGGTGCCATAAAAATAATAACAAAAATAACGTCGTTTAATCAACTCTGTTCAATCACTTGATACAAATACACGAGCAGAAAAAAACAATGACAAGTAGAAGATGCAATAAAGCTTTAAGTAGCAGTATGTTAAATGGGTTGAAAAACTCTGTTTTTCTAGCATAACTCTTTTTATCTCCAAAAAGCGATCAAGAACTTTCCTGAAATGCGAGTACTTTGCCAGAGCACGTCCACGTTTATCGACTAATAATGGAAGTTGGTGTCGCTTCAATCTTGCTTTTTGTCCCTTTGAAAAAAATGTGGAAACTTCTTTTATCGTCCCCTTGCATTTGATGGGAAACAAGAATCACCAATCATTATTAGTACCCTGAACGAAAGTGTCATTCAATTGACCATCAGCCATTTTCTGACTGTCCATGACAGAGTAAAACGATTCTACAGCTGACTCTGTGTCACCCACGGCAAGAGCAACATGAAGAACAAAACATGTTTCCTTACTAACATCCCTGAACAGCATTTCATTCAAATAAAATGATTTAAAAACAGAAGGCTGATCCAATTCTGCAACAGAAACTTGATCTTCGTACTTTAGCTTGCATGTGTTTTCCAACTAGAATTCTCTCTACAATGCTGTAAACTGTATAAGTGGGCCAGGCTGAGGTTTGCCTTTTAGGAACGAAGATTTGTGCTCACTAAAATAAATCATCGATCGTCTTCCGTATGTTTCCAACAACTTCTAGTTTTAACGTGCAGAGAAC
>JAACYV020281184.1:0-15003 GCA_009936425.2 Chrysaora fuscescens
GCCACAGAGTCATATGAAAACACCAATTGTAAGTTTATTATATACATTTTCATGAAATTGTTTGGTTAGCTGTGTTGCAATTATTCAGATTATTAACTGGTTGTTTATTATGCCTAAGTCTATAAGGTTTTCATTTTTGCATAATGGAGTCAGAAAGACCCTGTCATGTTTTTAAGATTAAAAGGGAACGTTTTGATGCTATGAGAATATTACGATTTAAATGGTAAATAAATAAATGGTTTTCATAGTTCATATGGATTTAATTAATCGTTTATGCGTTCGGATTAATCTTCATCAGCCTTATATCTGCCTCAACCATCTCCTTCACCAATTCCTGAAAAAGAATGAATGCGAATTAGAAATTTACTCAATTCATTCACTTTGATGTTAGCTTTTATTGACAATGTAAAGCTCTAAATGTAATTTGATTAAACTTTAACGTAAAGCTCGCTTTCTAAAGTTTTCAAATTTTATAAAAGTGATTTTCAAACAATTCAAAGCTATGTATTTGCCTTTGCTGAAAAACCTTTAATTGTTCAGAGAAGAGCGCAAAAAATAAATACATCTAGGAGCAGATAGTTGTATTCTGTTTTAGGGGCTCGTTGCTCCTCGGCTCAAGGGCTGATTGCAGAGATCCAGGGGTCCTAGGAACCCAAGACTTCAAGTGCTTTCTTCTGCAGGCCTCAGGCCTCATTGCTGCAGGGCGCAAGGATCACAGGGATCAAGTGGTCCCAGGGGCCAGATTCCCAGGGGTCCCAGGGGCCGGATTCCCAGGATTCCCAGGGGCCGGTTTCCCAGGGGTCCCAGGGGCCGGATTCCCAGGGGCAAAGGCTCCCAGGGCTCATTGCTGCAGGGCTGATCGCTCCTGAGCTCCAGGGCTCATAGGCCATTGCTCCCAGGTATCCAGGGCTCCCAGGGCTCATTTGATCAGCATCATGGGTGCATGAGTTAAAACCACAAAAACCAAAGAAAGAAATACAGGAATACTTAAACTATATGATTCTGATTTGTGTCGGCTTTTTTAAGCCTCTTCCATTAATTCCGGCTTCCAATGAAACAATTTTGAAAGTTTATTAGGAAACATGGCTTTATATTATATAATAAAGGCTTTATATGATTAATTAAAATCAAAAGGCAGGAACACCGCAAAAATAACAAAAACAGAAGCAATATGTACGAATTAATATTTTGACCAATATTCAGGGTTTCCTGAAGATATGGCAGGAAAAAATATTGGTCAAAATATAAATTCGTATATATGGCTTATGTTTTTATTGTTTTGCGGTGTTCCTGCCGCAAGCATCCTCCTGGATCAAGAACAGGTATAATGGATTGTTCCTAAATTTATATTTTTACCTCGAATTGGATTTGTCTTTTCCAGCCAAGAACTTTCTCTGCCTTTTCAGGGCATCCTTGTAACCTATCCTATTTCAACAAAAATTCCAACCAGCATTAATTTTTTATTATCTTTAAAAAGTCATGAAATAAAACTAGTGCAAACAAGCAGAATGCAAAGTCAATGTACAGTCTTTTACCTTTCAGGTACAGCTAAGCTCAGAAGGCCTTGAAAGAGGGTGGTAAAAATGATTTTGTAAGATAATAACGAAGTTTAAAATCAGAAGGGGTTTGCAAGAATTTGATTTCTTTCTATAACTCGCCTTAAAACTAAAAGCACAGCAAGGCAGTTATTTGTGCTTGGCTTCTCGCTTGCACCATAATAGCTAATAAGGTTTACTTTGCTTCAACTTATTTGTTCAGAGAACATTGAATTTCATTCACAAATTCGTTTTTTTTACTTTTTGAATAGCCATTCAACATACAGCATTAATGACCACGTGAGAAAACCCACGCAACTCGATTGGCTGATCAAACAATATGACGAGAAATTATTTACTTGTAAGTTACATATTTGAAAAGAAAGACTTCTTTTATTTCCCTTGAGAGCGAAATCCTTGCAAGTTCATTGTTACAAGTCTGAATGAAATTGTTTCATTCATCGCATGTTAATTTGAACTTGCATTGGACTAAAACTTCATAATTAGTTGTAGAAAGACAAGCAGTATCTGCAATTAACCTATTTATACGCACCACTTCTGCAGGACGGTAATATCTGTCGTTGACGCTCACTATAACCTTCTTTGAAGACGAATCTCTTCCTATTTCATCTTGTCCACTTCCAGACCACCTGATTGTAAACAAACAGATATTCGTTTAGGCATTTTGGCAATAATAAATCTAATACATCTTTGCTTCCAAAGTCATGTGGCAAAGTTTGTAAATATTTCACGAACCTCTTCCTGAAAGAGTTTGGAAATTAACCATTTGCCAAAGCAGGCCAGTTTTTTAATGATTATGAATCCTTGTTTAAACAAGCTTGTTTTATATTTTTTCTATTTCGCTGAACTAGGATAGAAGCTGTGAAAACTTGGACTTGCATAAAAAGTCTTAGCTAAAGCTTCAACGACAGAAAAAATGACAAACGACTGAAATAAACATACTCAATTTTGATGTTCACATGTCTAAATGCAATACGAGAGGACATAAACTAAAGCTATTTAAGAGGAGGTGTAACTCAAACGTTCGTAAAACATTTTTCACGCAAGGAGTAGTCATTAATGACTGTTATAACTTATCAAGCGAAGTCACCAACTGTTCGACAGTGCAACAATTTGAACGAGCATATGATCGACTAATGCATGTAGACAGGTTCTCGTACACGATTTAGTCGTGTGATAGATCACAACAGGGCTTTTTAGATCTCATGACCGTCCACTCCCTTAATTACTTATATTATTATATAATTATTATGACGAAAGAATAAATGGGAAACTATTTAAATAAACATACTCAATTTCGATGTTCACATGCCTAAATGCATGTTCAACCAGCTCTCGTACGGTGTGTGCCTCTCCAGTTGCAATTACAAAATCTCCAGGCTCATTTTGTTGAAGCATCAGCCACATTGCCTAGAAGCAAAATAAATAAAATTATGTTAGTTACCTTAATTTTAGGATTGCATTTCTGCAAAAAAACATGTATGTGACTTGAATTGGCTATTTAGAAACATTATATTCAAGTCATGATCGTCATAAGCATGTATGTCACTTTAGTTATGTGGTTGAAAAACATATTAGTCAACTCATCTTCATAAACATGTATGAAACCTTAGTTCTCTAGTTAGAAAAATGATAGTCAACTCATGACAACGCCTTTTTCTGGCCCCTGTTCTCCACTTGTAAAATAGGCAGCTGTTGGAACTTACGAAAGACGAACTGTGGTATATTAAGTGAACTCAGTTCAATGTTCTTTCACTAACCTATGTTAGCTCTAAAACTGTAACTGGTATAGGGGGATGACTTTTAGAGGGTTTTATTGTGTTCCTAACAGTTCTTTAACTTCCCATTTTCATGAGACGGGACCACCATTTATATTGGCTCATCCGAGCCACAAAGGGCCTAGTTTTTCCACAGAGAGCCTAGTTTTCCGTCAATGAATCTTCGTACTCCTTGCCTGGTGCTCGAACCACAGACCTTAAGCACGAAAGGAGCAAGTTATTAATATACAACGCAGCTGCACGAGCTATGAGAACATTTCTTACCCTGACGTAATCTTTGGCATGGCCCCAATCACGAATTGCATCTAGGTTTCCAAGTGTTAGCTAAAAGTAAATATGACAGATCATTAAAACTCTAAATAGGACGCCATTGAAGCAACAAGCTGCTTAAATGATGATAAACGAATGAATTTGGTAGTTTTTACGCACTGAACTTTTAAAAATGGGCTTGTATAATAACGTAGAGGAAAGCCAGCCTTTAAAACTTTGGCCAGAGGTTCCACAAGGCTGCATTCTTTCGTCTATTCTTAACGGTCGTTTTTCTAAATATTGTATGCGATGAACCACAAGGATCCAAGCTTTCATCGATTGTGCTGGATCATGTATAAAGCAATACTTGGCAATGAATTTGAGGACCAAAAACTTTAGTTAGCGTGGGGAGAGGTTATTCTAAAACATTAAATTCAGCTATGTTCCACTTTGCTGTTGCAGATCGTAGAAAAGTTACACTTTACCTGCTAAATTAGCAAATCTAACTAGTTGTTAGGGCAGCACAACACACCTCTTTTTGCAGCCCAAGAGATATCTTTGCAACAGCTCTTGTGATTTTTCTTGTAACAAATGTCTCACCTTGAAGAGAAGAAACAGATCGAATAAATCATGAAAATATTTTGAATTTTTTATATATATCTTAAAGCGACAAGACACACATCGCATGATGTAATAATAATCATGCAAGGTTATGATGAAGTTTATAAACCGAAACGTGAACGCCTTGGCTGTGGACTTGTTGACTTGGCTGGCTAATTCATTGCACTCTTTGATGTAAGATAGTTTGGTAGCTTTTAGGTCTCAGGTTCGAGTCTCGGCTGAAGTAAGTGTAGCATATTATGGTAGGCCATATGTAGCCTTGGAACAAATCGGAAACATTATAACAAAGATGCATTGAAATTTTCAAAAATCTGCCGAAATGCTCAATTATAATGACAATTAATCCTCGAACAACTGATATTTGTAAAATAACCTCTAAATCATGCCTCAAATTCGAAAAGAAGTAGGAAATATCTTAACTGTTACTTTCTGACAACAAAAACTATCTTTGGTTCTTGCTGCGCTTTTCTACTCACCTCTCCTTGGACTTTCATGATTAAAAAGGATGCCATTGCAAGCAAATAACTGGTAAGCTTCCCTATAGTTGATCACAATCCAGTGAGCATATAGTTTCGCACAACCTGAGAATATAAGCAATATTCCACATGCAAGTACAAGTGATTGCATATTTTAGAATGCGTGACATACATAAAAAAGATTAAGAATTTTAAAATCTGCAGCAGAACTAGCTTGCATTACAGCAGCATTAATAGCTGATGCAGTATTAATACCACGAGTGGCAGTATCGCATGCCTAAATCAGCACAATAACTGATATAAAAACAGAACCTGTGGTTTGTAATAAACATGCATTGACATCTAAATTACGGGCTTGACTTGCAAATGAAAGGAGACATTTATAGATGCATTAGTGTACGATACAACGATTAAGTAAAGAAAAACAAAGACAATCATTTGTACACTGACTTCAATGTTGTAAAGGGATATGCCTATAAAAAGTTAGTTTATTTGCAAAATCATCTGAAATTTGTTTTGGGCCTTCACAGTATATCTGTTTGTTTATCCATAGGTTTAATATGAATCTATATTACAATTGCAAATAGCTAGTGGTATTTAACAAACATATGTCCTCTTTATCATTAAGAGCACAACAAAGTTAAACGATTTATTACCGTATGGAGATCTTGGATGAAAGGGCGTATCTTCGTTTTGAGGACATTCTTTTGTCGATCCATAAAGTTCGCTGGTTGATGCCTAATTTTACCAAAATAAACAAATACACATTGTATTGAATGAGAAAAATCATTATTAAGATAATTGTAATATATATATAGATAAGATTATTGAATGATTATTATAACTGTTGATTAAACCATAAAGGCAATGAAATAATACCTGGTAGAATCTAGTCTTATCTATCAAGCCACATGCCTTGATTGCCTCGAGTAGCTTTAACGTGCCAAGAGCATCAACGTTAGCGGTGTATTCTGACAGTTCGAATGAAACCTGTTTCAAAACAAGCAAGAGATGTTGGTGTTGATGTTGAAGTTTTTGAACACTTGCCACCTTTGCAAGGTATGTCATTACGCGCTGAATTGGTAAATTGACCATTGAACCACCTAGGCCTAATCTAAGCAGTGGGACCCTGGTATTTTTTCTTGATGTGACCACACCATGTGATTCCTTTTGCCTTTGATTGGAACCACAAAGAGCTTAGCGTTTCTCTCATTGCACTCTTTTGTAGCAGGTTTGGACAGAGGCTCGAACTCACAGCCATCACATCTAGGGCTATGGCTGCTAACCTCTCGGTTATTCCCGCAGTTAACACAAGCGGAGATAAAGTAACAAAATCTAGTATGTTTTGAGAAATAGAGTAGGAAAATTGAATATTAGGACGATGAAGTATTGTTTGTTTACCTTTACGTGGCTCTGTGCAGCAAGATGGTATACTTCATCTGGTTTTATCTACAAGTAAAGCAGTGTCATTAAGGAGCGGTCAAAAAGTATATGCTATATGAGTGTGGATGATTTTCTGTGCTTCTGTTCATGATATAAGCTTCTTTTTACAGCAATGGTCAGCAGGTGGGTTTAGATTATTTAAACTTTATTCAAAGACATTAGAGAAGGCAGATGATACTCTCACTAGTCGGTGCTCTTGCGCTTTCACGTGTCTGCTACGGTGCATCAATCGATCACCATATCTAGCATCAAAGCTGCAGCTAGTTGATGCTCTTGCGCTTTCGCGTGTCTTCTACGGTGCATCTATGGCGCTTCTGATGGACGGCCAGCGGACGCATATCACCTCGATGCGTTTGACAGATCTATCTGGCGGAAGATTCTTGACATCAAGTGGAATGACTAGGTGACGAATGAAGAACTTTACTCAATTTAGGCAGGAAAAGTGGTACTATAAATGATTACCTTCGATACAATTTTCAGGAGGCTCGTCGTATCTGTCGTATCCCCATAATGAAGATGCAAATCTGTTGAAACAAGCAATATAAAGAATTACAAAGTTTAGATTTCTGAAAGGAAATTGCTGCTGTTAACACCCATACAACGCATGTGCAGTGCTGCAGGGCAGGCATTAATTTAAGGTATTTTCATCACTGCACAAAGCGGCGTAAATCGCAAATTTTGCGTCCAAAGATGTGACAAAAGGTTGCGGCCAGTAGTTCTGGCTAGATGTCTTGCGTCGATGACTACAAATATCTCATTTTTGTTTTAGCCTTATGAGTTGCAATTCTTCCCAAACATGTAGCTACGTAAACGATTTTCAAATTTTGATTGAGTTTATGACTAATGATCGATTGAGTTTATGACTATTTATATATTATTTTGATTATCAAGTTTGCTTTTAGTCTAGTTACCACTTCTAGCTTAAATAGTACTATTATTTCATTTGATTCTCGATAATAGTTTGTATTCCATTTGTCTTTATTCTGAAAACTTCCTAAACAGCAGGCTTTTGAGTATCTTAAACTGAAATAATTCGTCACTGCACAAAATTAATTTGTCACTGCACATTTTCGATTCATCACAGCACAAATTGGTCATCACTGCACTTTAAATTAATCCTTGCCGTGAGGGATATTCTGCATTCTTATGCATTTATTGAATTGGTATGCTGATGATGCTGGAGATTCTACTACAGCAGTCAGAGATGATTCTTGATAACTGTCGAGTTGTTGTCAAAAAGCAGCTTAGAGAGCGAGCGGGATCTAACAAGCATCCATCGATAAAGTAGGTTTTCCTTGCTCTTTCTTTATAAACGATAAAATTAGCTTACTTACTGCCACCCTTGTGATTGACTTTATCTTTGTAAAGATGCTCGATTCTTGATGTGTTAAATGTGCTGGATCTACGAATGATACCATGTACCTAAAATTGCAACAATTCGATATAGTTGTTATGAATTAGCAAGCTTGCTACGTAGCCATAAACTAACTTTAAATAAAAAAATAAAAAAGGGTAGGTATCTTCAATCATTTTAAAACTGTGTTACGTTTTAAGAAGATGATTCTCATACCGTGTAATCTTTTCCTAAAAGCAGCTCAGCCAGGTAAGAGCCATCCTGTAGCGAGTGAAAAAATGGTTTGCAATTTTAAAGAAAATAAAATAATTGTCAGCAGTAAGAACAATTCATTGGATATTTTTTTCAAATATCAACACTTATTTCATGAGGATTGTTCACAAATAAATCATTACAAAATATGAATGCCAAAATATACAAGACTTAAATGTTAATCAAAAACTAAACAGTGCTGTTCGCTGTTACAATGATTAAAATTCCAAATCAATATACATGGGCTATAAAATTATTTCTTTTCTACTAACAAGAACTATGACAAAATAATAAAAATAACAAGTATCATATTCATACAGGTTGGCTTCTTCAGAACAAAATTCTACTGTTATGAATGAACAAAAGTCGCCTAAAAGTATCAAAATTTCGAGATTTTTGGAGAAAGTAGAAAGTTTTCGACGGAATTAATTGCATCTATTAAGCAAGGGCAAAAGAACGAGAAGACGAAGAAATATGCTAATTGTATTTTTAACAAAAAAATTACTCGCAAAGTAATGATTGATTGATAAATCCAGTTTCATTTTCTGCTAAAGACTCACCTGACCCGTAATTCCAGTTATTAAAGCGACTTTTCTTGTCGCTGTGCTTTCAACAGAAGCCATAAACTCTAGCTGATTGCCAACCACTTCGAATAGTATAGAACTAAGTGAATTAGTCCTTCAAAGTATTCGACCCGTTTTAGCAGTGATTTCAAGCCGCAGATTTTTAAACGCTTTCTCTTGGCTTTGAAAATATGCAGGAAGAAATCATGATTTGAATGAAGAACATGCATTGCAGAAACCAGTGAGGAAATGCATAAACTGCCAAACTGGTGCCCACAATTGAAGGGATGTGTGAGAAAGTTGCACAAACCAACAGGTAGATAGGAAGGCCACAAACGAATTCGTTCGGCATATCGATTTTGACTGTAATCATTATTATAGCTATTCCTAATGTTGTAGGCCAAGGTTTTTATGAAGAACAGAAGAATCTATGCACAATTCTCCAAAGTTATATTTACCTGCATGTACACATTATTTCATTCACCCCCATTAACCTTTTTTCGTTACACTTCTTCTTCTTCTTTGTTATTCCCTACACTCACATTCCATGTCCACATTTCCCTCTCTTCCCGTTACCTTCTTCCTACACCACAACACGTCATCACAGCGCCAGCCAATCACATAGTTCATATGATTTAAACATTTAAAAATTTATATATATTCTGTATTATTTTCTCGTCTTATCGTTCTTCTTGTATCGTTTTGTGGTGTTCCTGTTCTACAATTTTTATGTTGCAGCCGTCAGATTCAAAACTGCCTGCAGATAGATCTAAATGATAGATCTTGATGTTGATTTGCATGAGATTGGCACACAGACATACACTTGCTACTAGCTTCACAAAGTATGGGTGGGTTTATGCGCCAAGGAATAGTCTAGAGCTAATCTAAACACTGCAGCCTCGGGCCATCCTCTTACATACATACATACAAACAACTATACAAACGCTAGTTACATACATACATATACATTACATACATACATTAATTTTCGCTTCCACTAATATACCATAACCGTGGTTCATTGGCCAGAGCCCGCCAAGTCTGAGCAGCCTTGTCTTACATTCTATGTATTGAGTTGAATAAAGATGGTAGCTGGAATGGGACAACCATTTCTATGGGGACAGGACACTGATCTCAAAATTTTGAAATTTCAAATTTTCAGATCAGTGGGACAGGACCAGACAGGACTCCAACTAGGGACTCCCCATTGTCACCAGAAAACCCCATTGAGAACCCAGACAAGCAGCCTCGTATTGACCTTAAACCACATGACCATCTCCATCTCGTGTCCAGCAGCAGACCAAAGAGCAAGAAGAGAAAAGCGAAAGCGAAAGCGAAACTGATGTTGTGAAAGAGTGAAAGAGTGAAAAAAGATTCATTTAACGACCAAATTACCTTTCCAACAACATGATCTTTGCCTTCAACACGGTCTTATTTTGCCTTTTGGTTGCTTCAAAGCTTTTCTCGTCGTCAAATTGCAAATTGATCATCGAAATTAGAGAAGATGGACGCGATGCACCGGAATGCAAAAACCCATCGCCGTCATCCACAAGGCCTTCTTGCCTGACACTGGACTACGTTTTAGATCGTGGATTTGGGGTAGGGAATGATACAGAAATACACATTTATTCTGGAACATGTTTTCTAAAAAACGATACTATTTTCAGTAATGTTAGAAAAATTGCCTTGATTGGACGAAACGAAAGTGGTCTTGTGAAGATTTACTGCCAAAGGCCTAACGTCGGTATCAGTTTCGTTCGTTCTGCAAATGTTCAGTTATCAGGCCTAGAATTGCATAATTGTCGGGCACAGCGAAACGAGACCCTATTATCAGCACTTCACTTTGTTTACAGCAAGAATATCACAATATCGAATGCAAAATTTGTAAACAATACAGGAAAGGGTGTGAGTATGCTTGATACTGGAGGAAAAGTGGAACTCACTTTTGTGGAATTCGAAAATAACACGGATTCAAATAGTGGAGGAGGAATGTTTGTTGAATTTACTAAATGTGGTGCCATGGATCCCATGGGGTGCAGCACTCAAATGGAACAGCAAGAATATGTCAAAAATGCACTATTCTCTTTTACCAATTGCAGATTTCATTCAAACAATTACAACTTGCAGTTTTTAGCTAACAATAGTTTGTTGGATGTTCCAGATACAAATTTCACAAAGGGTGGAGGAATGGCAATTCTTCTAAGAGGCAATGCATCTTCGAATAGTTTTCAGATGAAAAGCTGTGTTTTCAAAAATAACTTTGCTAGTTGGGGTGGAGGGTTAAACATTGATATACAGGATAAAAGCAACAATAATAATTTCGTTTTTAACAAAACTGACTTCTTTGGAAACAGTGCCTCGTATGCTGGTGGAGGAATCGAACTAGGACTACTCTTCTATAACAAATATTCATTCCAGAAATTTAACAAGCTGGCTTTCAATGGCTCCATTTTCTTAATGAACAAAGCAATATGGGGAGGAGGGTTTTCTGTCAGAGGGACTACACGGCTTTTAAACAATCCAGAGAATCAACAATCAAAATCGCTAATATTCTCCGCCTGCACATTTTCACTGAATTATGCAACTGTTGGTTCTGCATTTGGTCTGTCAACAGACAATTTGAACTCAAACCCAGTTGGGTCCGGTACCTCCTATAGAGTAGCATTTGAAAACTGCTGGATAGGAAATAATGAGATTATTTGGACAGAAGATAAAAAGGTTATTGGACAAGGTGCTATATACGGAGAGGAGTTTATGTTGTCTGTCAAGGAAACCAGTTTTAATTCAAATCATGGCACTGCAGTAGTGCTAGATTCTTCGTCGTTTTCAGTGGATGGGAAAGTAACCTTCCGAGATAACTCTGGCTTAAAAGGTGGGGCTCTAGCGATGTTTGGTAACTCCTGGATTCTTTTAAGAAAAGGCTCCAGTCTTGTCTTTAAAGATAATCACGCCTTAGAGAAAGGAGGTGCTATATATGTTCATTCCCCAGGCCCGTCAAGACTGGCTTTCAGGACAACTAAACTGTTGATTGCCAAGTGCTTTTTGAGGTATGAAGATCAAAATACAGATCCAAATGAGTGGAATACTACTGTGCATTTCATAAACAACACAGCTCCAGAAGCATGTGGCAACTCAATTTTTGCTAACACACTCCAAATGTGTCGTCTCCCAGATGAGCCAAGAAAGGGCAATAGGACTTTGAATTGGAAAACCATCCTTTATTCTCGATCAGGCAACGGGTTTCCTGAAATAGCAACAGAAGCAGTGGAGATAATAGCCAACATTACAGACTGGCATGTTTCACCTGCGGTGCCTTTCATGCCAAATGTCAAACTGCTTGATGAGAGAGATAATAGTGTTTACGGTACTATTAAGGTAAACATTTCATCGCACAAAAACAACAAAGTCTCTTTAAAAAATCCGGTTTTTCTAGTAAAGGACAATATCCCATATATTCGATTGATTGGTTCTGTAAATTCAAAGTTCAACCTGAGCCTCATGACAACAGATGGACAAGCAGTGATGACAGACCCACAGAAACAGTCACTAAGTACTTGCCCACCAGGCTTTTATCAGCTAGGTAACGATGATTGCAAATGCTTGAGTAACGAAACTGGCATTACGAGATGCGATAACTTTAGTGCTTACGTATTAAAAGGGTATTGGCTTGGCATTGACAAGATGCATGCACCAGCCTCATTTACGAAACCATGTCCGCTGCACTATTGTCGTGATTGCAGTCCTACAAACCGACTGAATTATGAATGTAAGTACATCCCAGAAAAGATGTGTGCTCCAAATAGGACTGGTGTTCTGTGCTCAGAATGTAAAGAAAACCACAGTGTAGTTATTGGCAGTGAACAGTGCAAAGTTTGCCCAAACATTTATCTGCTGTTGATTATTCCCATGGTTTTTGTTGCTTCTGCTTTTGTTATCATCGTGATGTACTTCAATTTCGACGCATTTTCTGGGTACCTCAATGCATATCTGTACGCATACCAAAGCATCAATTTGATGCTAGTAGAAAGTGTAACGTTAGATCCATTTATTGGTATAGTTATTGGGATAACATGCTTGTCAGGAACTGGTAATACAGTTGGTCTATGCTTCTTTAACGGCTTCAATGGTCTTCAAAAACTTGGATTCAATCTTGCTGTACCACTATTTATCCTTCTGGTTTTAGTTATACTTTGTTTCTTACTTCCTGAAAGATTGTGGAACCGAGCGTTTGGTTCTTCATCAAGAATGAATTCGTTTGGTAGAGCCTTCAGCTTCGTGTATGTGTTTTGTTATACTCTTCTGACAAGCAAAACTTTGGACTTGCTTCATCCAGTGGAAATCAATGGCAAATGGTATGTTTTCAAAGCAGCAAATGTGCGATTCTTCGGACCTGATCATCTACCTTATGCCATTCCAGCTTTGCTGGTCCTTATTGTGTTCGTTCTTGGCTTCCCTATCGTACTTCTCTTCACGCCTTTTTTCAGCAAGTATTTCCAGACCATCTCCCGCATGGATCCTGCGTTCAATGCCTTGAAGAATTGCTTCAAAAGCCCATTCACTGGCAAAGACTCGCCAAATTATCGGCAATTTGCTGCATTCTATTTTATATGCCGACTAATCCTGCTGCTGTTTGGCATCTTCATGGAAGAAGAAACGTCCCGACTTGTCGTCATTTCAATCGCCTGTGTCTTCTTCCAAGTGATTTTTACATGGTGCCAGCCATACATCTTGAAGACCTTTAACTTCTGGGACACTGTCATCCTCACCAACTTGTGCATCATCAGCTTGATTAACATCATACTCAGTGTCCCGTATGTCTTAAATCAAGCGTATATGGGGCTTGCCGTGAATACTCTTCGGGTAATTGTTTATGTACCATTGTTGACGATATTTTTGAGGTTCATCTCACACATGCACAACAAGAGAAGAATCAAGTTGAGACGTACAATGGATTTTGAAAGGCGTAGTGGTAAGTCCCTTACAGAGTGTACAGAATGGGTAGAGATATGACACAGACAGCCATCATGGGCCTTGTCACTTTTATGTCGTAACCTCATTAGCTCACATTATGGCGTCATCAGCTTCTTTCTTCCCACGGCAAGAACTCAAAATTGACTTTGAAAAATATTTCTGAATTATGTAAATGTTAAGCTCTTTCCATGCATGACCTTAAGGTTAAGGTACTCTTTAATAATAATCTGGTTGATTTGATTAATATGTGAATTTTTTAACCTTCAATCTTTTTTGTAGATGATTATTCTGCCAAAAGGTCAATGCTTGCCCCATTTCTTGGCAGAAGGAAACGTATGAGGAAATCACGTGAGTTATGATTATTATTATGGTTAGAACTGAGATGATTGAGATTTTGATTATGATTGCTGATCATGATTAATGATAATGGTTAAAGATTACGATTTTTGATGTTTTGCCTGAACGGGCCGTGTGATTATAATCATGATAACCACAAAAACAACGAAAATTATAAATTGTTGATGATCATGATTAGCGTCTTGTGATTAGACTGATTATGATTGGTGAATGATTGGTGATTAGAATGATTATGACTTTGATTTTGACCTCCACGAAATCACGAAAATTAGAGAATCATCAATCGATCAAAACTGAGTGATGGAAATTTAAGCTATGGTTATACTTTTTATATAAAATGATAATTACAAGAGAAATAATAATTTAATCTTAATGAATACGTTTGTAGAAGTTGATGGTGTAAGCATATTAAAGAGTGAAAATATTTGGTCTTCAAAAACCTGAACTTATATATGCTTTATGATACGTTTAGTTCTAGCTTCATGAGATATATTTTGATAAAACTCAAAGACTTTTTATAATATTCTTCCTTTTTTAGTCATCCCAAAGCGCCTAGAAGAAGACCATGCATCAGAGTTTTCAGAGGTGGGTTTTTAATTCAATGTGATCAAGGAATTTTATTGAATTATCCTAGTCTAAATTGTTCGTAAAAATATCTGAACTTCGACACCTGTCATGTTATAATTTACTGAGCTCAAAATCTGTGATTTCACGAAAATGACAGGCCCTTGATTTTCTAAGCAGGCAACGATGTAGGACCAACTTTAAAGAGATAACTGGGTGAGCAAAGCGCTAGACCTTGCTAACCATACTGCCTTTCAATAACAGAACAATAGGCCTACTGTCCGCTTTTACTCTAAGAGCCAAGTGTTTCCTTCATGTAGGAGCCAGAGATATCTTCTCTTAAGCTAAGCTTTAGAGTTTTAATGTTTGTTCTTAAAACGCATCCTTCTCTTCTGACCTTTAACTGAATTTATTTTACTTAAAGGAGAGAGTTGGTATTTCACAATGAGTTGCTGCTGAAATTTACCAATTAACTGTTCTGGCAATCTTTAGATAAAAGGATGTTTATCATAGAATATGAAGAACTTTTTAGATATTCAACATGCTATGTAAAATGCTTTACATATTGTAAAGGGGGAAAACAACGTTGACCACTTTTAAACATTACTGCTCTCAGATATTCAAATTTCCTTTTAAGTTTGTAAAACACCAAAATATTCCATGGCCCCTCCCTTCATAAGTTTCCCGATATTAGCTACAATTTCAGCTTTCACCGTCAGAAAATGCTCTAATAACATCTTTTTCTCGAGTAAATTTATCAAATCTCGAAAAAAAACTGATCCAAGATGTTAACATGACTGAAAATGCATAATATGATAA
>JAACYV020281405.1:2339-14991 GCA_009936425.2 Chrysaora fuscescens
CTATCGTTCTCTATCTACCAGGCTATCAGTTTTAGTCTATCGTTCTCTACAAGGCTGTCAGTTTTCATCTATCGTTCCCTACAAGGCTATCAGCTTTCGTCTATCGTTCTCTACTAGGCTATCAGTTTTCATCTACCCTTCTCTACTAGGCTATCAGTTTTCGTCTTTCGTTCGCAGGCTAAAATACACGTATCAGTTTTCTATCAAGCCATCAGTTTCCCAGTTAGACTCTGTGGTCCCTCTAAACCAGGTTGATAGATTGCAGATACTTTTAGAAAAAGGGAGTTACGAATTTTGAATTTCATCGTTAAGTGGTCTTAATTAAATAAAAATATTGATCTTATTATCCAAAATTATAATCACGAAACATAATATAATTCACTACAAATTGATTTTAAAGAGAACAATAAACAACATAAATATATCATAAAAAATAGTTGATCTTGAGCCTTCGTTAGAAGAAAATTTCAACCGGGGGTAAATTTGAATTTTATCTATTTTTATCAAATTAGCCCATATTAAATTGCCTTCTACGTAGATCGCATTAAAATCATACTTGGGTTTTGAGTTCGATCGTAACTCGATTATCCATTTTATTCAATTCTACGTGAGCAGCCTTTCACTGTTTTGAAGCAGCTTCAGAATTATGATTCATCTAGTTATGGAAATTTCAATTGTAAACCTTTACATCTGCGGGTATGGTTTTGTATTATGAGAATTAAAGAATTTTGTAGTTCTTTATTGTGAAGCGACCTGTTGTTAGTCGAAGCTAGGTTTCTAGACAAGAAACAGATGTTTTGCAGATGAGGTGCAGCACTTGTGTACTTAGCGAAATAGACTGAATTTTGGCACCCAATGTTTGATAAAGGGGATGCTTATTATGTTTGATGTTGCTGTTTGGGGTCTCTTCTTGGTAGCAATGCAGAACTCACTCAAAAGTCTTTCTGAATAACTCAAGCGTTTGTAACTAGACTGCGTGAAAACAATTTGCACAGAACGTTGTTAAATGAAAGTTCTTTGTAAAGAAGTACATAGTTTTGCACAGCACGATGGAGTTACAGGAAATGTATTTTCACAATGTATCCATCGTGGGTTAGGCGTTATCAAAAGCAATTCTGGGCGAATGAGGTCGAAAATGTTGATAAAGTCATATTCTGTGCATGATATTAATATTGGTTGAAGCAAGAGCAGCTATAGCATATTTGTTGGAAAAGGTATTTTTGTTTAAAAGTTTTATGAAACTGATGTTAAATTTGTTTGTTTTAAAATGCTAGAATTCATGAGATACTTCATTGGACATTCTTTTAGTGGTCTTTGATTATGGTTTTTTTTTATTTTTTTGAATTTTGTTCTGGAATATTGTTGTTTATGGTTTTTCTATTTCCATCGGTTATTATTGGTTTGATATAATTTATGATGATTATGATGATTATGATGATAATGAGCATTGTTATAGGGTTAGTGTCAGGGAAAGTCTTCTTACTTCGATCAAATTGGTCATTGAAATTGTCGTGTGAGTCGGTATACGCCTTAATTTTACTACCTTGATAATTTAGTATGATATACAGGATGGATTGTTTATGTATGAGATCAATACTATCTCTGATCAATGCCCTTTTTGAATCATGAATACGTAAATATTTACTATCTAAGTGTATGCCAATCGCAAACTTGATCATCGGTTGGCGGCAAAACCAGCAGGGTGACGCCATTTTGACGCTCAATTAATTAAGACAACGAGCAGGTGGAATTCATAGAAATAATGGTTGTTGTTAGGGAACTGTTGTCAGTCTTTATAGCAGTAACGCACTGGTCGTAGCAATTCTTCACCTTTAAAAAGACCATTTGGGCAGTGACAAGTTTAATTGTATATTCTTCAATGTTGTTAACGTTTTTGTTGTAATTAAGAAACCTTGTAATCTTAATCAGAACATATCTTAGAATATGCAGATACAAGAATACAGATCATAAGAATTTTGATGCTTTTAAACGTGCTATTAAAATCAGCAGATGCAGGCTCTTGACCATGCAAAAATGAACTGTCATTGGCCTTTAGTCGTCATAAAAATGATAGAATTAATAAAAATGAAAATATTACTTCGTGTCAGCTGATACCTAAGGGCCTCTTCTATTGCTAAAGAAAGAAGAAATCAATTTTATTATCTGTGCATCGAACTTATTGCAGTTCTGCGTCGCTGAAGCTGCTTTTCCAATTCCCGTGTTTAGCTCCTCATAAACTTCTTTGACATACAATCTTGGTTATTATTGATCACTAGTTGGTCAATGATTCCTCAGATATCTATTGCTATTTTTGTTGTTTTCTCTTTCTGTTTTTGTTTCGTGAATCTGAATTTGAATATCCAAGCTTATCCACCGAATTTGGACCAGGGATCTATATTGTAGTATTGACTATGATTGTAGTCAAATATTTTTTAACCCAATAAGCTGCTCTTGACTTCCTTATTCAACGGTGTACCTTTGTCCCTTGATGGAGGATTCAGATCTCATTCTACGATCGAGATCTATAAGTTGTCGGCTTACTTCTTTGAGAATCAAATCCTTGTCACTGTGAAGTTAATTTCGTTAGAATCAATCGAATCCTGGATAAAGCGTTTTAGTTATTTGCAATGCTCGATTTCAATTGCCTAATCTATCATTAAAACTTATTATGATGCATGCCATGGTGTTACGGCGTCGTGTGCTGTTTGTAAACAAATTCAATTTTGTTTCCTGATATTTTCTTTCTCAAATCCTTGCTTCTTGCTGCTTTATAACCCTGTTTGCTATGAGATTTCTTTGTGGCTTCATCACTATTCAGTGGCTTCATCACTATTCAGTGGCTTCATTACGATGTATGGTTCTTCATTGCATTGTAAGGTTTCATTGCATTCAACAGCTTCAGTGCGTTGCATGGTTTCACCCATAAGATGCTCTTTTTGTTTATTGAGGCCCCTACTGCAGGCGTTATGATTATCTTATAATAATGATAATGAACCCCAAAGGGGGCACTTGGTTCATAGACATACAGGGGGTGGGGTAAGTCCGACAATTTCACAGACCACCCAAAAAATATCAGCTGATTTATTCTATGATCCAAAAATAACAGCTCTACTCATATGTTGTACATAAAAATATCACAAATTGTTATTCAGGATAAACTGTTAGGATAAAACCCGATACAAAGGAACTAATCTACTGTAACAATGAACAGTATATTTGGTTCCGATGTGGATTTCTCGGAAATACCCAAAAATATACCTTTTTTTAAATTGATACCTAGAAATATCAGAGTTGTATCTGCTATTTTTTTAGGATCTAAAAATATCATTTTGGACAAATGTTCATCAAAAAATATTACTTATATCTAATGTTTGACCCAAAAATATCGGACTTATCCTCTTGTATGTCTATTTGTCGAGTGCTCCCCTGGGTAATGAACATTGCTCCATTTTTCATAAAACATATCTGATAAAGAGGCTGCATTGTTATTATCCTGAAGTCTGATCTAGGGCCCTGGTTTAGCTTCCCATTGATTGTTTTATCACTTATTACCATTCTTATTTTATTAAATTATCAGTTATTCGGCAATTTTGTTTTATTGGCTCATTATTTTTGTGTTCCATTTCAGGTTTAAATATCATACCATCAATCTAGAGCTTTGAAGTTCTTGAAATCTTAAGGTTAGTGATTTATGGCTGTTTATTTTGGTTTCTAGATTTTCAATTGTCTCCACATTCACGTATGAACTGTAACAGAGAATTTTAATCTTTGATTTTTGGTTGATTTATTCAAACAAAGATTCAAAAGATTGATTATGATAAACACAGCTGACATGCACAGTAAATGTCGACAAAAGCTGACTTTCGATTACAAACTGATGTGAAAAGACATCCCATTTAACTGAGCTTTACAAATGTGTACCTGTCGAATACAACTATGGTCTAGGTTGTACATGGTTATTTATCTAACCAAAAATAATATTGTCGTCACAATGTTGAGCTTAACGTATACTAAATAATAAAAGTAGGCTTATTTAGAATTGGTTCACCAAAACATCATTTATTTTATATGATCTTATTTACTCATGATGCTTCTTCAGTGGAACTAATGCAACTATGATCCAATAAAGAAATCAACCAATGTAATACTCATATACAAAGAATATTAGGGCTTAATGATACTATAACTCGAAGATAAGAATAACAATTGAAAATGTAGAAATAAAAACAAATCTATCCAGTGATCATGATTGATTTGGGGCTCAGTGGTTTAATAGGCTCAATAGATGGTATTTTTGATATAATGATTATTATTATTACTACATTACTACATTATTATTACATACCCTGGACAAAACGAACATTCGTTTCCATTGCGCGTTGGGCATGCTTTTTTCAATAGCGGTTCATCAATGGCAGCATGCACGAAAGGCTTTCGGGCACATACCATTGATAGAAAATGGTCAAGAAAAACTCCAGTGACGTTTCGGGCCTAGCCCTTTATCAAAGTGTCAGCGTCATCAAATACCGATGACGCTGGAAAGGAGAGCCTGGCCGGTCGTGATATTGCGGATATGGAAAATGTAATTATCATAATAATGCTCTGTAGACATCAATGCACACCGAATCTTTTCCTTTGACGAATTTGTCATCGACAATTACAACAACGATTCATCTTACGGCTGGCAGGATAACGACCTCGTCTCCAGCTCTTATCTATGTTCAGGGGTGTCTTCTTATCTGAGATTCAATCGGTAGCATATTGACCACTTTTGTCCCTTATACTCTGGTCAGATGTGTTATTGGAGCTAAAAGCGAGGAAGCTGTCTGACATAGAGCCCTTATCTTCATGCTTATGCACCTGATCCTATTTTGACATGTTGAATGTCGGCTAGCCAAGCCACAACTACAGTTTCTTCAGGGTTTCTGAGTCGCTGAGTTTCTATTGATTACGAGATGAATTACAACCCCCTGTACAAGGCGCTACGATCTTGTTGTTTTTCAAACAAACATAATGAAGTCACCCAGCAGACAGAGTTGTGGATGGAACAATAAATTCGTTTTCTGAATCGGATGATGCGATTGTTCTTCAGTGCTTAGTTACATAATAGCGTTCAAGCAAGCATATAAGCCATTGTTAGTGAGATTTGTAATTAAACCAATTCTAGACATGGTTGCATGTCCAAGAGGATTCCTAAATTCGTTGATATTTGTTTATTCTAATGCAATTAATCAATGAATCCAATTAGATATGGCTTGTGAGTTGGCTGCACTTTTGCAGCATTCATTTAATTCGGCTTGCAGGGAAGAATCAGGTTTTTCTTCAAATGAAACAACCAACGTCGCCAGAAGCTCTTCAGCAACCATAAATATTTTCTGACAACTTCCATCGTGAGTTTTATTGCTTCTTGTCGCTTTCTCTTTTTGGAGCTTGCCTGTTTTAAGGGTGAGTAGATAAAGTGTCGCTGGCAGTTGTGTGTGAGATGTGTTTGCTTGTGCAAGAATTTGGCACACGTGTTGTCTTGATAGGTGTTGTTGACAAATTAACTACAAGATAAGGAAATTTATATCCACTTGGTTTATAATTGCTAGAAAAACCGGACTACTTATTTGATTGTGATTTGAAACCCTCTCAGGGGTGATAGGGAGGAAGGGGAGGGAGGAAGGGGAGGCAGAAGAGATTGTTGAGCAACGTCTCTATTGCTATCGACAATCTGTAGGTTTAATATGTCCTGCTTCCTAGAATTCTGAATTTTACAATATACAGTAGCATGCAACTACAAATTCACTGCAATGTCTGTGTCTTCCTTCAAAATTACAAAACCAATGTCGTTTTCAATTTATCCTAACGAGTTTCGTAAAAATCACTTTTATTTATTTATTATTATTATTTGTTAATTGTTCTAATGGCAAAGAGGCAGTTCAAGGGGGTTGAATATAAAAAACAATGTTGTGTTTTGACACACTTTTGCAGTGGGCCATTGATGTGTAATTTTTTTATGAAACATTTTGAACACATTTTAAGCAGGAAAAAAGATGGCTGCCAAACTGGAAAAAACTAGATTACCTTTCAGTGCACTCTCTTTTCAATCACCGATAAATATTTACACTAAATCATACAATAGTTACAATGTAGAAAGGAATAAATTCAAGATTTTAATTTACGAATGGAAAACAAGCTTATCATAATTCTTTTGACCTTTGCGAACTTCAGTAAGAATTCATGGAAATTCAAGGAAATGATAAGTTAATAGGATAAATTAAAGGAATCAGACAGGAAATAACGATTTCTGTTTTTGTTTTTCGTGATCTTTTACCTTTTAATTGGCTTTTCCTACAGAATATTTTTTAATTCTTTATAAATGTGTATTATTAAATGTTTAGTAAACAATTTGCCCATATTGTTCACTTTTTAATTGGCTTTTTTGTAGGAATATTTTCGGAGTCTTAATAAATGTGTATTATTAAATGTTTGGTAAACAATTTGCCCCAATTGCAACTGTAACTGCTGCATAGAAGAATGATCGGAAACATGAAATAAAATTTATTTTCTGCAATGATTGGATTAAAAATTCCTTGATGTCTCACATTATGAATGGGGCAAGGAAGGCGAATCTGAGCTTATTACCCCGATATTACAATAGTTGCTTGGCTTGCATGTAAAATTCACTGTTTCTTTGTGATTGGTAAATCTATCTGTAAGTCATCACTACATTGGCCTAGATCTAGATATGGTAACTTCACTTGATGTCCGAAAGACCCACCTCAAAGGATGTTACTCATTCAAGCATCAATTCTTTGGATATTCATCTCTGATTCCTTATCATGGGTTATATTTATTGTTCCGTTTCAAATGGCGTCAAAAGAGAGTTAAAGCATGCACAACCGTAACGTAAACGTTAACCTTGGCGGTCGACAGCGGTCGAGGGGGAGTCCACACAAGACTAAATGCGCATGTGCGAGATCGGTCGACGTCGATGGAATTGACAGCTTTCGTTTAAGTGGAAACTGGCCTTTCAGCATGAATCACGCAAGGAAACACATCCAGGCTGACGTAAATCGATTATTTCAAGGAATTCCGCATACCTTTGCCCTTAGCAATTTTATGTTCATGATAAATAGTCAAATTCATATGAAATTTTTTCAAAACGCGGTGAAATATGGCCAACTTAAACGAAATGAACGAAGCTATCGACGCAGCCTATATGCTTGATGTCCTAGACGATGAAGAGTTTTCTCTTTTACAAGATGTAAACAGACCAAGAGGTTTTGTAATACCATACTGGCAATATGAAAAGTTCGATTTGGAAACGCTAACTGATGATGAGTGCAGAGCAGAATTTAGATTTGATAAAAGACATATTTATGAACCTGCAAATGCTTTGAATTTTCAAGAAGAAATAAGAACATACAACAGACTTAGAGTTGATACAATTGAAAGTATATGTTGTCTTTTAAAAAGACTCGCATATCCATGCAGATACGTGATCATGGTTCCAAGGTTTGATAGGCCAGAACTTTGTGTCATTAGTAACACTGTTATGGACATGATAAATGAGCAATGGGGTTTTTTGTTGACATCTTTTAATAGAGAACTCCTGAATCCACAAAGTCTGCAGACTTATGCCAATGCGATTCATGCCAAGGGTGCTCCTCTGGTTAACTGTTGGGGATTTATAGATGGCACTGTACATCCAATTTCTCGACCAGGGATCAACCAGCGTGTCCTATACAATGGGCATAAGAGAGTCCATGCGATAAAATTCCAATCTGTTGCCACTCCAAATGGGCTTGTTGGACTTCTTCATGGTCCATATGAAGGCAGAAGACATGACAGTGGAATTTTGCGAGAGTCTGGTCTCCTTGGGTTGCTTGAGTAGCACTCATTTTCAGCTGATGGCAATCTCATGTGTATATATGGGGATCCAGCATACCCACTCAGGCCACAGCTGCAGGCACCTTTTAAAGATCCACATTTGCAAGAAGATCAGCAGCTATGGAATCAACGAATGAGTGCTGTGAGAGTCAGCGTGGAGTGGTTATTTTGGAACATTGTAAACTATTTTAAATTCATAGACTTAAAAATTCAGTTGAGTGCAGTTGGAAAAAAGGAACATAGTTTGTACAATTTTAAAAAATGCCAGAAACTATTTGTATGGTAGTACTTTAGGGACAGAGAATTTGTGCTCGCTAAAATATCCATCCGTCGTCTAACGTAGTTTTCAACAACTTCTAGTTTTAACGTGCAGAGAACACGGAGCCAGAGAAAGACGTTGATGTGTTGACTACCATTTTTCTAACTAAATAACGAAGGTTACATACATGCTTAAATAACGAAATGAAAAGCTATAATTAGTGAATGCAAATAGATGTTGACAAATGAAAGGCAAAAGCAAGGCTGATGCGTGGAGAAAGAACAATGACGAAAGGAATGACCTGACGTAATATGCGCAGTGGATTCCAGCGATTGACGTAAGATAGGAACTGAAGAGAAAAACGTTTGAATGAATGGAAGGAAGGAACAAGGGTGAGAGAGAGAAGAAGGCCTAAATTTACAATATTTAATTCACTACAGTACAACTTCAAAGTTTTCTGAATTAGAGCCTTCCAATATCCATAATTATTTTGAGAATCAATAGAAAAATCAAGAAATTGTAAAAATTCAAATGATTATAACACAATGAAAAATATAAAATGCTACAGTAACATCCATCTTATCTAGTCTTTCTTATTTTTTTGTTGAAATAAGTTCATAATTAAATTATTCTGATGCTGCTGCTGTTGAAATAATTGGAGTAACATTTGATTTTGCTGTCGAAGCTGCTCCTGTAGGCCCTCTAGCATCCTCACAATATTTCTCTCTTCGCCTTCCTCTCTCCTCTTTCTTTCTTGCTCATTAGCTTCCCTCTCTTTAGTTCTCTCTTCCAATTCTCGTGCTTTTAAATTCTGCTCTTTCTTTCTCCACTCCATATCAAACTTTATTTGTTCATTCAAATAATTCATTCTCTCCCCTCCACTGTTCCTTCTCTTTTCCCTTCCTGAACCACACTCACTATCATTTTTTCTCTTTGCTGACTCTCCCATACTTTCCATACGCAACCTTTTCATTTCTTGCCCTTTCTCCACATCTGATGCTATTTTATCTGCTTTATCTTTAGCTTCAGCCTGATGTTCAATTGCAGCAGACTCAAAAAGTTCAATTATTTTGTCGATTTCAGTTATTTCTGGTGAAATCCTGCTTGCCCTCTCCTCCTCTCTATTTTTTGCCTTTCTTTTATCAAACAGTACTTGAAATCTTTCCCTTACAGATCGTGCATTGGTATTAAACCTTGGATTTTCATTGCAGTTCAAGTTTTCAGCAATTTGTTTCCACTTCTCTCCTCTTTTTGTGCTCCCAGCCTTAGTACTCCAAACGCCAGACGATAAAACTTGTCTCAGCAACAGATCATCATGTTCTGTTGACCATTTAAACCTTTTCCTAAAATATATCCATGATTATAATTATTTAAAAGTATCCTTCCTGATTATGAACTGTTTTGGCCTAATTTTCCTAAAAAACTTTCAAGCAAGATAAACAAATATATTTATGCAATTATATCAGACAAAATTCACAAAACTTACCCACTAGCCTTCGTTGATGCAGATGAAGATGATTGAGAATCCATACTTCAAATTTGATTCGTGAAAAGCGACGGAAAACTTACTTTATAAAAGCGAAAAAGTTAACGTTGTGGCGAAACGGCAAGGATGCTCAATTAAGGTTCCGGAAAAGCGAGTCACAACGTTAGCAAAAGGGGATGTCCGCTAGCGCCTCCGCACTTCAGGAAAATGAGTCAGCTAAGGTAACCGTTCATGTAGAGAGGTAAAATAGACTTGTGCTTCCTTCTATTGGATACGTGCAATCAGTTTAATAGGAATTAAGATTTCTATTATTTATCAACATGGGCTTAACTTCTAAATCTTCACGGGGCTGGAACTAGAATAATATACTGGAATTTTGATGATATCTATTTGTTTTCTTTAGGAAAAACAGCGGAATTAGTTGCAAATATTAACGAGAATGACATCAAAGAATCATTTACAAACAACCTTGCTATTATTTATACTGATTTTGATGATTTATGAAAATGGTATAAATGGACAAACAAATACAGCATTACACTTGGTACCTTCTACTGGTAAGTTTTTTCATTCATTTCTTTTTCCTTTTTGTTATCAACCTTAAATATCTTACGACGTTGATTTTTGGAGTCTTCTTATTAAACCGCAGAGCTACCACAATTGTGTTGTAAGATAAACTCTATCGTGAGAGGAAATTAGCAGAATTTGATGATATTCGTAAGAAGTGTGTTTTTTAATTTTGCTCCGTAGTTTATGATCCCATTCTAGCGTTATTTACATCGCAATCGTGTCTTGCAAAAACTTTTAAAACTAATTGGTAGCTACAACAGGTAAACTGTTGCTTGCAGAAGCTTCTCGTTCAAAATGAATTTAATTGCTAACAGAGAAATACAAACTAAATCTTTCATTTTTTATTGCATTTTGATATTTTTCATTAGATCCAAGCATAAAGATGTTTCCTGAACCAGGCTCTAAATATGATGTTCAAATGCAACATTTAAGAATCACCCTAATCAATCCAAATAAAACGAAACTCATTGTCGGTGCAAAGTAAGTATTTTTATGTATATGTATGTATATATTGATAAGAATATAGTCTTCATCTCTACGCCAACATAAAGGCTTATTAAGCGCTGCCATCTTCGTTCAACCAAATATAACCTATAAATATAAATAATTATTATAAATATAACTAATGTAGAATACCCGATTCCATTTTCATTTGTTGTATCATCCATTTATCAGACTAGTATTACAAGAAGATGGTATTGCTAACAAAAACTTTTAGTAGCTGAACGAAATTGTGTTACTTTCGTTTTCGTTCTGCAGAGAATACATCTTTCAACTAGATTTGGAGAGTTTCGATTTGAAGAATTCTTCTGAATCAAGAAATGTGAGTTTATCTTTCATGTAAGAGCATGTATCACGTGGCATTATAAAACTGGCTTAACTGTCTGCTACCTCATTTTGATGCAGGGTTCGGATTTCTTTTGTATTCTGTAATGAATCGTTTTTTCTTTCATAGATAATAAAGATTGTTGCAGACAAGAGAGCGATAGACAAATGCAAAGTATTCCGTAAATTGGTAAGTTATCAGCCTTCGATTACAAACTGAAAAAACCATTACCTTCTTCAATGTACGTGTTACAGCTACATCAACAAGATGAGTCTAGAGACGGATTCCAGATATCCCCTGCCCTTCTCCTCCTATCTGCCTCCTCTCCTCTCTTCTGTCCCCTCTCCTCCCCTCTATTCCCTCGCCTCCTTTCTGTCCTACGTATGAACTGTAACACTTATGTAATCAACAGCATCCAGAGTATTCATTTAGAGAATCCTAGAGCAAGCTGTGCACAGCTTGATATATTTAATTACAACCATCAATCACTACATTACACTTCCTTCCCCTCCCTTCCGTCCTTTCTTTTTGATGTGATAACTATTGGTGATTTCCATATCCAACGTAAAAAGATATCCCATTACACCCGTGTCCTCTAAGATACCACACCCAAAATTGCAGAAAGTGCAAAAAAGTGCAGAAAAACTTTTGGCCTGATAATAAACTATGGCATTCGTTTGTCGAATTTTATATCTTGCTGAATCCGTAGCAAATTAAGAAGGTAGCAAATATATCGTATGGGTTTATCTGTACAAGGCACAGCTATTAAGCTTGGTTCCAGAAGTTTCCTTCAGAATATTTTACTTTGTTAGGTTTCCTGGATTTTTGTTCATGCTCATTTATTTATGTTTTATTATCCAGCCGGAATGTATGAATTACATGATGTTTGCAGTATACAATGGAACGGACGACTTATTTGCATGCGGAACATTCGCTACGACGACCCGATGCTGGCATATTAATGTAATTATTTTCTTACCATACTAATATTGCTACAAAACTCAAGCCTTTGTTAGACGTTGTTGAACATGAATCTCATCTTCACTTCCAAGCTGTATGAACTGCTATACTCCGCTCCATTTACGAATCATAAAAATCTTGGAAAAACTTTCTTATTTTGGAAAGCCTCGGTATCATTATTCATGTCCATCAAAAACACAAACATTATTTATCTGAAGAATCTTGTGGTTCTTAAGTCACATAGCAATTCAGCATAAAATAATGGAACAGCCTCCGACTGATAGAGTTTCGAAACTCACCAATTACTCAAAAGTATTCCATTCTGCTTTCTGATTGGTTAGCCGGGGCGCACAGGCCGATTTGTTGCTGGTTTATGAGTCCCAATTACAAAGCTGTAAAACAGTTGCCATTTCAAAGTGTACCTTATTTTTTCTTTACTTTTCTTTAACTTTTTTTTCAGGCAAATAATTTCACCCTGGGACATGCGCATAAGGCAGAATATGGCGAATTGGCGTGTGATATAGCACCGCAGAGCTACAAAGCCAATGTCATTGGAGTAGGCGCAGGTAATATACAAGGCTCACTAGATCAGTCACTTATTTGCCCAGAATTGAATTTATGGCGCTTGATTAATAGTCAGATTCCCTTACAATGCCATTGGACTAGGCGTAGGTAG
>JAACYV020281627.1:0-14971 GCA_009936425.2 Chrysaora fuscescens
ATCATTAAAATAATCCTATAAAAAGGGAAAAGAGTGCAACATTTCTAACATGGTACATTAGGTTTTTAGGCCTCACTTCACTCAATCTTTTTAATTTTATAACTTTACTCACCCTGTAAGCTTGTCGAAAGCTTCGGATCTCTTTAGAAACCAAATCTTTCTTTGCGTTGTCCATATCAAGGCCTTCCAAATTATCCTAGAATTCGAATAATTTGATTGTTAAAACCTTGTGGTGAAAGCTTCGACGTTCAAGAATCAAACATGTCTTGGCACATTTAAAACTTCTTTGAAGATTCATAAACTACCCAAACTGACATTGAACTGAAATGACCATCTTAAAATAAGAAAAAGTATTTTGCAGTAAAGTTGTGCATAGCCGCAGACAGGGAGAATTGGTCGTACATCAATTTTTTTTTCATTTTTATGTGAATTATAAGTACTTTAAGCTATGGATTTTCAAGCTATTGTAAGACTGTTAGCCAATTTGAAAGAATTTGATGATTAAAAGAGCAAGCAGCTTGTCAATCTGCTCAAAGTCTTTTTACATATAAAGTTAATTCTGTGCCAGTAGTTGAGCCCCGGTCTCGATATCTCTGTATAGACAGTTAAGGTTTCCCATCAAATTTCTGGCCTTTGCTAGAGAATTTGTACCAGCAAGTCAAGATGAAATCACTTAAAGTAAATCGAAACACTTACAGCACACCCACTGTGACTTCTCTTCATATAAGGCAGAGATTCTGGGGAAAAAAGAACAATTAAGGACTAAATATCATCTCCGATTTGCAAACTATAAATATTTCATTAAGCGCAAGAATAGGATTGCTACACGATGAAAGCGCAAGCACAGTGCCAGACAGAGAGGGCAGCTGACATTGGGTAATAAATAAGAAACCATTGCTAATTATAGTGGAATTGATGCATGAGTCTTGCTCTCTTATGGTGTTGTGTGATGTCCAAAAAATAAAACGTGTTGTTGAAAGGGGACTTGAATAGCTCTATCTAAAGCAAGGCGGTAGCCAAAGGCAGGCACGTTTTAAATTGATATCAACACAAGTTTGGTCTATGGGTACAGGTACTTCAGCAAATATGTATAGGCAGTTCATTAAGAGAAAATATGAGGTTTTTAAACTACTCAGACTATAACAAAGATTGGATACGTTTGCAGCAAGCTAATAATTGCACATTGATACTTATTATGGACTGATTGCGTGGTTAATTCTACTATCTGTACCACTATTTTTTTATTTTTAGTGATGTTGTGTTGTTTTTTCGTAGTAGTAATTCTTGAACAATCTTAGTTTATATTTGTATACATAACTAATATCGTAATATCGTAATATCGTAGTATTTGATTTGTTTTCATTGTTACTGTTTCTATATTGTAACAATCTTAGTGTTCTTAAATTAATGTACTCTGTATTTAAAATTAAGTTCATTTAATCTTTGTTAGTTTTATTCATTATTAGTAGTTAATTTCAGTTATTAAATTGTAATTAGGTCAAGGGCCATCTCGGCCTACATACCGAATTAATAAAAACAAAAAAAAACAAAATAACTATCTTTCATTCAATACTTTTGTGTTACAGTTTAAAATCTCATATAATCTTTCGGATTAATTAGCTTTTATTTAATATTAAATACAAATATATTATTACTAGCTGTATTATTGTATGCTGTTAAGGGAGATGTCGGCCTAGATACTTGTAATGCAAAAATTAATAACCTTACCATCATATGTTCCTGTGAGAACTGCGGAGTTGCCGCTGATTAAATCTGCTATTACGTCTAGGCATTCCTTATCCATACTCTGAAACAAAATGGGAAATTATTAATTAATAAACCTATAGTTTATATCCGTTTCAGCAATTCCTATGGCTACGAACATAGACACATTTGTTATTTGATTTTGCATTGCCTTTGTGTGCATTTTGACATCACATCTTGACATATGTTTTGTCACCTGGTCATAAATGCTGCACATTGCTTGGTATACATGGACAGCAATTTCCGCTACTGAATTTAAGTGCGCTAAGTGCGCGCTAAGTACGATAAATCACCCACCAGGCCATTACGCAAAGAAATTATCTAAGGAGAGCAAAAACGCACGCGTGATTTTATTTGCGGCGGCGGTCGCCCTTTCTTGACAGTATCATATACTAATAAGCAGCAAATATGACATTCATAACTTGAAAGTTCAAGTTTCTACAATAATAAATATTTTAGATTTCATAGTAAAGATTCCTACATCGTATTATAATAAGATGTAGCAATGGCAGTTTGAAGTTAAGACGTACAAATTTCCACTCGGAATTAAAAACATGCGTATTGTCAAGATAAGCGGTACAACAAGGCAACTTCTATTATCATGCACAAACGTTAAACAAAAGTTACCTTGGTAGTTTCATCTAGCTCGACATCATATTCCAAGTTATTAGCCTGTAAGAAAACAGACAATCATTCCAAACCAATTGGTAAAACGAAAAATCTTTCTAATAATGCCTGAATATAAATTGTTTTTGCTGTGTTTTAGCTAAAACTGAGTGAGCTCCAACCTTAATGGATAGCGCTTGGTTCGAGTATACGAAGGGTTAACGTCAAAGGGTATAGCTTCAGTAGGTTAGTAGCTATATGAATGGACAAATAAAATTTCTGGAGTTCAAGTTAGTCGAGTTATCAAGGTGCACAATGTCCTCTTAACTTCTGCCAAGTTGGATTTTGTAATTCATCCAAATTCGAAGAGAAATTAGGAAGGGGTGGGGGAGAATGGTCCTGTGAGAGAACACACAGTAGATATTATTATTAACAATTATATACTAGCAGCAGGGCTCATGGCAGATTGGAAGATTTTTTTCGTAGCGAGGGTGTATTCACAGACAGAATTGAACTTAAGAAAATGGTGGACGTTTTTAGATTTCAAAAAAGTCAAGAAAAAATTTCAGTACCATAAATAGGAAATAAAAAAAAGTTTTCAGTTTATTTCTTATTCATGGTAGAAGAATTTCTTCTTGACTATTTTCTATCGATTCCATAAGATCTTCATGCCAGTGAATTTTTGCATGTTTTTAGATTAGGTTTTTAGACGTTTCTATTTAGTTTATTGCGATGTGTTTGAAGATCAAGCAAATTGTTTTCATTTGATATTTCTAAATATCGAATCAGACGAAAAGTAAGAGATAACCCATTTGAGGGGGGGGGGGACATCTTAATTCAAGGGAAGAGCATTTCAACTGTAGGTATCACCAAATTTGGCCCTTAGTTAGGTGTAACTGCATTTGAAAGCTTAGACAGCTTAATCAGTTAAGAATTAACTAAGGCTTTCAAATGAACTTATGAAACTATAATATTTACATCATCATCTGCATGCTCTTCCTTCATTTTCTTTTTGTAGTCATCCAGTTGAGCTCTTGTTTTTGAATCTACTTTGACCTAGAGTTAAAAAAAAGTTCATCAAAAACCAGTAAGTAAACCAGCAAGTAAGTAAAATAGCCCATCTTTATACTAATCCGTTGTGGACAAACCCCAAACTCCCCCAAACAAATGGAGGGGATCATTTTAACCGAAGCGTGTTAAAACTTATAGTGAAAGCATTTTAGATACAGATGGGTTTTGTGAAGGCTAAATAGCTAGTTTTACTAAAATCAAATCAAATCAAATCTATATAGCCTTCTGGGACTCTTCTGTCTAGCTGTCTACATCAAGGGAACAAATTTTGCTAAAAATAGGTGAGTAATCTTAGGTTCGGACAGAGAACATTTAAAATTGAATGAAAACAGGGACCAAAGATGCAAAGTAATTGTGCTAAACAGTGCAAGATTCAAAAGTATTTCATCATCATCAACTGTTCAAGCTAGCTCAGACATTCAGGATCACATCACGCCATCTATTACGGTACGGCATCAAGGTTCCATTAAGTTCCAAAAATAACATATCTTGTTATCACATTTGATAACATATTGCATTCTCTGTTATTACTAAAGCCTTGATTTCATCAACAAAAAATGTAGCTAAAATATTCAATCAGCAGCTTACCAGCAGGGTTTTGTCTCCCAACTTAAAGCTATTCATAATCCTCATACAACGTAGGGCAGCTTCAGGAGTGCCATATTCACAAAAACCAAATGCTACAAAAAACAACAACAAATTCAGTTATATTTTAATTTAGACTTGTGCCAAGTCTTAATATCACTTGATTGTCCCTCTTTAGTTCAATGGATCAGTCAATTGGCTTTTGGTCTGAAAGATGTCAGTTCTTGCTATTTTCTAGGGCAAATCTTAAGAGACCCCAGTCTTTCATCTTGATAGGAAAAGACTTTTTGATTGCTGATTTCGTTTGCCTTTGCCTGGAATTACATGGAGCTGGCAATGTTTCTCCTCATTCTTTTACACCTTTTTTAGACTGAGGCTCAAACCCACAACCTGCACAGAAAGGGCTATGTGTTCTAACTGGTCAACCATCCCTGTAAATACTACCAACAGAAGAAAGTTTGAATGAAAACTGACAAAATCTCACTCACCTTGCAGTCTGCCAGAAGCACCCTGTACTCTTTTCCAACTTGAAACTGGTCCACATTTCTATAAAGAAAATACACAAATTTAAATGGCCAAAGACTGAAAATAGTGTATGCAGTATCACTTAAGATTATACCAATATAAGCTACAGAGTTTAATTAACAATGAACAAAACCAGTTTCATGATCGGGCATGTTGTCATTTTTTCACAAAATTAACATCATATATGAAACACGTACCTGGACATGTGTTCCAACACAAGTTTAATCTCAATATTGGGTTTTATTAACGAATTTCTATTACCAAACACCACACTGGATATTTAAGATGAAATCAATTGTAATTTGGGTGAAATACCTCCAGAGCCACCTGTATCTTTCATTCATAAAAGTGGGTAACTCTTTCAGAGAAAAATTAGGCTGTTCTCAGACTGAACAGAATTAAGATTCTTAAAAACCTGACAGTGCTGAGAAACTTTTATGCACCAAAAGAATTATAAAAAAAATTCTTAGCTTATCAAAAAAAGAGAAACAATATTATATACACATATTCATTAATTAACAATTTTTTTATTATAAAGGAAAAATATAAAACTCAACTTACCATCAAGATTTGTCTCACCAAGGAATCAGAAGCATGTTCAGTTATATTACCAACAAACACTGTGGTTGTACTTCCCTAAGAAATTGAGATTATAACATCATACAAAATACTTATGATAGGGAAAATTTATTATGTGTGCTCAATTAAGGGATTTAAGACAAAATATTAACAAGGCTAATGGAAATATGCTTTTAATGATTGCTAGTTTCATGAATTTGTGGCCCATGAAGAACCAGCAATGTGAAATAATTGCTGTTTGCTTTTAAAATGAAACGCTTTTTTCATTATTATGTAGAGGTTTAACATCAAAAAGACATACTTGTCATAAATACTTTGATCAAAAACATTTCAGGGACCCTAAGGTTCCAAGAGAACCACACCAATTTTTCTCGGCTGATCTCTACACACTCCCCAGGCACTGCTGTAAGGTTTGATAGAAAGTGGGGCTAGACAAAGCAAGTAAAAACTATATGAAAATGAAGACAAACCTCTTGGCTGTTTGATTGTGAATCACTGTGTCTATGAGTTTTTCTGTAGTTCTGCTTTATACTAGTTCCTGCAGGTGACTGAGAGGTAAATGTTGGCAGATTATTGCCCGCTAATAATGGTGAGGCAGATGTTGCAATGAAAGACACTGGAGCAGCACTTCCAATCATAGCAACTGGTATCATGCCGGGCTGAAAGAAAATTTGATGATAAAAGAAATAGACAACTTTTCTCTGTGGCCTGCATATTTGAGAAGAACTTTAGACACTACCCTGGGGTCAAATTGGAGGTGTGCTTATACAGATATATTGAAAATTTTTGCTCTGCAACATACCAATACACTTAAAGTCTTTAAATCAACTGTCACATATTAATTAGCCTCAATGTATGTGAAACCATGCAAGCATTCTTAGGCAAATTCTAGTGCATGAAATGGCCAGGTCTGAATTATAGTCTGCAAGTTATAGGGTCTAAGACCAACATTTACATGGTAGTAATCAATATAAAATAATTGCCATTTTTGAGCTTACCATTAAAGGTGGTGGTACTGCTGGCATAGGAACTGGCATTTGGAGAGATGGGGGAGTAGGAAGAAGTGCTGATGATGTTGGGTGTCCTAGAAGAAAAATGTTCTCTAAAATACAATCAAAGACAACACCTCTACAAGGGCAGACATTATATTTGTAAGTGCATTGCAAATGTGTTCTATATTATAAACAAGGCTTCAATTCTCTAAGGCACCTATATAAAAGCAGGCACACGTTCTGGTCAATCTGGTGTTCAATTTAGAGATAACTAGTGACTTAATGGCAGTTTTGTTGCAGGAAACAAACCCTAACAAACAGTTCATAACCTGGCCAGAAACAATAATAGTTTGCTTTGTATGAAAGGTTTCAAACGCAAGCTGTCACTTTGAACTTAACTGCTGCAGATATTGCTGACATTGATTGGCACTTACACTTGCTATCTCAGCTCTTTTAGTTCTAGGGGACACACAAAACAATGTTCTTTCATTCAATTTATGAGAATTAGGGGGTTATTGTCAATGCTGTCATTGATGGCATACAGCAGGTAGACAATCTGGGGGATGACAGTCGGGCAGAAACTTAATTCCCAACTCCATGGTTGGCCACCATATCAAGTCAAGCTATAATTAAGCTGGTAATGTGCATTAGCTCACATGAACCCTTTGGCACTGTGCTTTAAAAATCACAACTTGCAGATTGAAAGTTGTCCCTCGCATTTAAAAATAACAGCTCCTAGTCCTTTCAGGTTACGTTCCTTGCTCGCAACTACGCATACGCCAAAGGACTCATGTTTTTCAACCTCGACTGTACTTTGACAGGCCTAGTCATAAAAGGCTTAAAAATTCAAACTCCGCTGCCGTCTACTATGTAAACTTTTCAGTCAGTAGAAAGTCTGAGGCATACTGTTTTATCTATTCAGATTCTTCAGTGTCGAAATAAGAAAATATTATTCATTATACCCCCTCCAAAATTTTGATTCGGTCCAACGCCATTCATCATGCCAGTTGGCTGATTCGGTGGAATACCAAAAGACATTGCTCGACAAGACTACTTTATATATTTCTTCCTCCAACACAAAGCAATTTCCAAGCTTTTGCTCGATTTTAGCGGTAACTTTAAGTGTTAAATAACAATATAAATGTTGAACTACACCAGTTTTACTTTCCACATGCGGTCGGCCATGGCTTGATAAATCCAGTTGTTGGTGGACTGGAACTTGCGCATGCGCTGAGAGGCAGAATCAGTTTGCTGAGCCCGAAAACCTGTAGCCTGCGTGCTGACTTTGCTTTCCGCTGCGAAGGAGATCCAAATAGGACAGCTCTTTGTTGATTGAAAAGGTTGCAACAGAAAGATTTCAGAATTTCAAGGTAATCGAGATAGAGATTTTATAATCGTGTGAAAGAAGATAAGAAACTTAATATACATTATAAGTTATACAATCTTTCAACGATTAATTAAAATGCAGCGATTCGGTCTTGCGTGCACCAATATATTAGAGAATCATCTTAAAATTTTAAAAATATTTGATCACCAAAAAAAGGACACTCGAGGTAATAAGTCTAATCTCGTGGTGCCTTGCATAAGAGCAGAAACCTCATTAATAACATCAGAGTGATAACATTTAGCTATGAAGTAGTACAGATATACAATAGATTTCCACCTGAACTGAAAAATCAGAACTAAATTTTGAGATTCAAGAACAGATGTAGTGCCTTTGATTTTGATATTTAAGTTAAAAGAAACCTTATAATGTATATGATAGTTTCCACTACTTTTGGTTGGACACAACACTGTTCCTTGATTTATAGCAGCTGTTCTAAGCTGACCAAGAAAACCTGTAAAAATATTTATCAATATTTAATATCATAATTATTATCTTTGTTATGACCAATTTGTGGTGGAAGAAGCTAAAATGTACAGTGACGAATTATGTTTTGTGCAGTGATTAATTATTCCGGTTTTAAATACTAGAAATACCTAAATTGATTATCCTAACCAGCGAAAAGAAAAGGTAATGCAGGATACAAAACTGAAGTAGTAATAATTCCTCTTGTTGGTAATTTGGAGCTTCCATCAATCTCAAGCCATGGATGGAATGAGGAGTGTGAGATACAATGGATTGAAAATGCCTTCCCCGGTGACATTGAAGATATTCTTGTTGTTTCTGGTGACGAAGCAGACGACGAGGAATACAATGACGACTCAGAAAGTTCAGATGATAGTGATTTAGACGATTAAACAAATTCCTTTATGGTTTTTTACCCTATTCGCTTTTATGTGAGCGGATAGGGTTTTATGCTCGGATGTTTACTTGTTTTTATTGCATATTCTCCTTTTGTGTTATTTAGGGGTTATTTACGTTCAAAGGATAGTTACAAGCGAGAGTATTTAGCAAACTGATCAGTAACAAAGCTCTTAAGGAAAGTTAAGAAGCCATTATGAATGACGTCATTGTCAAGTGTTCAGGTATTTTTATGCTAAATTTTATGGAAATTTTATTTGGCATGCCCTGGGACTGTTTTTGTCGGTGAAATGTGGCACTTGACCCCACCTGAAGTCGGTATATCGTTTTCCCCGTGGCGAAACCAATAAACACATGCTGGAAACAAATGGAACTCGTTTTCAATGGCGGAGGCGCATGGTCAATGCAGGCGCAAGCGCCGGTAATTCATCATAATAGTTCTGATCAAGCATACTCAAAAATGGCGAGAATTCATTGCAGCAGAGTTTTGAAGTTTTCGATTATTGCAGCTTCTTTCGTTATATTTCCAATGGTTGTGTTGCAGCTGAGACTCATCTTATTTCAAATCGTTCCACTAAGCGTCAATGACAAGTATTTTGGGCGGCCTATACAGAATGAAATTAACTCTAGTGATTTAGGCCTATGTCCGGAGACCCCTAACTCTTTGTTAGGGCGTCTCAGTGTCAATCTCAAAGATCTTTCGGACAACTCGGTTCCTGTAAATAATATCACTCATTTTGGCGGATGGTGGAAACCTATTAATTGCACAGCAAGGGCCAATGTAGCTATACTTATTCCGTATAGAAATAGGCCAGAACAGCTCAAAATATTTCTCAGGCATATGACTCCTGTTTTTAAACGACAACTTTTGTCCTTCAGAATATTTGTTGTGGAACAGGTATGTTGACACATTTTTTTTTTCAAAAAACCTTGCGAAAGATCTAGTAAAGTTTCTTATTTTGGGAACCAGAAAAAGAGATTTAGTACTTTTTTAGAATTGCTGGAATGCATTTCTTAGAATAATTGTGTGTATGTCAGCAAGAAACAAAAATGAAACGAAACTATTAAATGTCAAGCAAAAACAGACATCTTCAAAACACCAGGAGATTGGTTTTTACATTTATTGACATTAAGTCTTTTAGTGTCTTCCAGTTTAATGCACCTAAATTTGGATTTGGCAGAACTATGAAGATCTTAAAGTGTTTTTTAACTTTTTAATAAGGCTTTAAGTTGTCAATGGAATTGCCCTATATTACAGCTTTTTAAACAATAAGGAGCAAAATCTTTCAATCTGAAAGTGTTCAGCTTTTTTTACTCAATACGCAATCCAGAGATTTATGTTATTTCTGAGCAGCTAAACCTAAATGCCACATCGGTAGTTTTTAGTAAGCCTAAATCCCTTATGGCAAGAAAAAGGTTTCTTATCCTTAATTAGGAAAATATTTTATACAGTTACTAAGAGGTTCTTAATCTTTGAAGATTTAAGATGAAGGTTTCTTATAGACAATTTAGTTATATAAAAAACAAATGTAGTCAAAATATCTTCCGAATAAGAAAATAATGTAGCAATCTTGTCCCATCACCATGGTATGATTTGCCTAGTGTTGTGGTTACCACTACAAGGTCTGTGGTTCAAATCCAGGCTAGGCAGCACGTATTACAAGGTGTAAAACTTGACTTCAATAAACCCCGTAAAATAAAGGGCTCATCTCAAATCAATCTTAACATAAAAGAATCACTGGGGACCTAAAAAAAACCTTTTGGGCAGTGACCACCCCAGTGCCAGTGAAGAAGTTGACTTGGCTTTAATATTCCTAATATTGACTGTTGTGCAAATGAGACCTCAAAAATTAGCCACAACAGTAGAAAAGGAATCCTCCTGGTACTGGAAAACATACGGAATAAAAACAGACTGTTATTTCTCATTTTGCAGCTTGGAAACACTGTCTTCAACAAAGGAGCTATCTACAACATTGGTTTTGATGCAGCATTCTCTTTTGGTGATTTTGATTGTTTCATATTTCATGACATTGATCTTTTGGCTGAAACCGATCTAAATTATTATGGCTGTTCAACCTCCCCACAACACATGTCAGTTGCCATAGACAAGTTTCTGTACAGGTAAGTTTTCCATTGTATTTTACTTGACAAGTTTTAACCCTGCTTCTCTTCTTGAATTTTAAGTGAGAATGACATATTTGCAGAATTCACTTGAAATGGCTCCCACCTTGAGTTATTTGGGACACTGTGCTGTTATTACTAAGTTTTGCATGGAAATTTCAGAAATATTGAAAAACCTTATACAGCTATATTATTTAAAATTGTTCAGAACCTTTTATGAAGCTACAATCTTAAGCCACAATTTCAACCCCTGCCAGTCAATAATGTTTGGGTTTTCGTTAGGCCTAGTAATAAGCTTTCTTTTAATTCTTATTCTTCATTCTCTATTCTCTGTAGACTACCCTACCCGAATATTTTTGGTGGTATACAGGCATTCACTAAAAAAGACTATATTTTGACAAATGGATACTCCAACAAATATTGGGGATGGGGAGGTGAGGATGATGATCTATTTAAAAGAATCCAATCTGCTGGTCTCTTCTTGACACGGCCATCGTTCGAAATTGGCAGATATAAAATGAATCAGGAACATCATTTTAGAAGCCATCACGGGAATCTACGCAACAAGGTACTTGCAAAGCACGGTACAGGCGATAGGAACAGCGATGGCCTTAACACAATTTCGTACTTGAAATACACTGTACGAACTCACGAAGAGAGAGCATGTACTTTTTTATCAATTGACCTGACGAAGACATAAATGCAAGTAAATTTTGTTTAGGTAGAGCTAGGTCAAATGTAGATATTACATCATAAATAAAATTGATTTGTCTAGAAATTAAATTTAAATGATAATGTAAATATGATAGGTTTATCATGATGTAGATAACTAATGTATATACATGTTTATTAACAAGCGCATTGAATGTTTTCAGATCCATCATGATCAGCCTTGTAAAAATCCTTTTTTCCCTGTGATTATTTTGAAGGGGGACTTATAAAATGATGCAAAATCATCATCATTTATTATACATTTTGTGATTCTTCATCGACCGAAAGAGTGATTTTTCTGTCATAGCTCGATAACGTACAAATATGGACTCAAAAGTCTAACATCAACATGTCAGGGGTGAGGGCTTATTCAAGGGGGGCTGATTATCAATTTCTGGCTCTAAGGTGGGGCTAATTCCAGGGGAGGGCTTATTCGAGGGGAGGGCAATTAGCGAATTTACGGTATACAACATTTTGTCGCTGCTCTTATAGTATTGTACATACTAACAGAAAATGTATTTCTTCTTCTGAGACATCAAACGACATTTTAAAAATATATTGAGGTACATGATCTCCTATGAAACAAAGAAATGTACTGCTCTGCAAAGCTTACAACAAAATCTCAAAATTACAAATAGACTAAATTATGCAGCTGTAAGCTTTGCGCATATTTTATGCCAAATATTGGTTTTATTAATTAGATGATGAAACCTTTTTGAAACTTTGGTAGTTCCTAATTTTGTATTTTACGTTAATTACTTATCTCCCAATTTCTTCGCTGTGCTGCATATAACTAAAATTATAATTTGCTTGTTTTAACCTGGATTATAGTTTATCCATTACATTAATTTTCAGTTGGATTATAGTTTATCCATTGTATTAATTTTTAGTTGGATTGAATTAGCTTCAAGTATAAGCTACTTTGTAACCAACTTAAAAGAAAGCGACAAAAAAAACATGAAACCACTACTACGTACTCCTGTACTAAAGCACTAAACACTACATACTAAAGAACTGTTGTGGGAACCAAAACATGGCAAAAGGAAACGTGGAAGGCCTGAGAGCACACATATAGACCAATTAAGACAGAATACTGGCTTGAGTGTGGACGAACTCAAGAGATGCATGTTGGACAGAGACAGGTGAAGAAATCTGGTTGATGTAGTTCGAGTTTGCATGAAATAAAGAACAACAACAACACTGAACTACTACATGAGATGAAGCCACTATTTTACAAATTACGACTTCACGACATGAAGCCATCACATGAGATGCCACCACTACATGAAATGAAACCACTTTAGGAACAGAGAATTTGTGCTCGCTAAAATATCCATCCGACGTCTACCGTAGTTTCCAACAACTTCTAGATTTTACGTGCAGAGAACACGGAGCCAGATAGAGAGAAACGATGTGCGTTTTTATGTCGATAACTGAACTAAACTTTTTTTTACCTAACAACAATATTTATACTGGATACAGGGTATTGTTAAGAAATGAAAAGTTAAAAGAAATAAAGTGCTAATTACAGAGAAAGTATACAATTTACAAATAAAGGAAAGAAAGCTGTTGCTCGGTAGCAATGTTTGTCTGAGTTGCTACACCACTACATGTCATGAAATGACTACATAACATATTACATGACATGAAATGTTTTAAAACCATCCTATTAGATAAAGAAACCGCCACTCTAAGACGTAAAATCCCACTACGAAATGCATTACGGCTATAAGATTCTTTTCATCTCTTTCAGGATACGTAACCTATTTTCTTGATTCTTTCTCTAGATCTCTCTGGGCTCGGTTTTAGGGCACAGATAGCTCGTTGTGAATTTTTTCATGTGCCCTTCAACATAATCAATAATAATTCTATTGTAATTCTATGTTTATTGTAATTATAATTATCTATTGTATTTATCTATCCTACTTAATCACCTAATTTTCGAAATTATCATTTGTATTTAGGTTAGTTTTTAATGGTATAGCCTATTGTAATTAAGTATTGTGTTTTGCTAAAAAAAAGATTTTGAGCTTAGCTATGGTTGAGTTTGAGTAGGATGGTAGTTCTGCATCATAAGTTGGTGAAACACTGCTGCCATTTTGCACTTAATAAACAACTTTTTCTTCACCCATTATCCCTTTGTATTTAATTATTGTATTTTGTGTTTTTTTCCTTTTTCATCTATTATAGGCCTATATTCCTTATATTTTTATACACAAATTTTCGCACTGATTCTGTTTGCTTGCGCCGATTTTTATCTTTATCGTTTAAACGTGTGCACTGTAAACATCTCCTTTATAATAACCACATCTGTGTAGCATCGTTAGCTGAAGATGAATATTGAGAAGATTTCTAATTAAAAATGCAGTTTGTTTTCTCCAATGTCTTATCAATAGCCTTTCTCAGAAGCTTTGGAATATGTAAGTCATATTCAAAATAGGTTCAATGAGGCATTCACTGTTGAACACTGCAAACAAAAGCCTTTTGTCATTCTCCACAATCAAGATCATTAACTGACTGAATGCTGATACGAGGATATGGTTCATAGATTCAGCGAGTCTTCAAACTCAAGAGGTTTGCTTCAAGAAAATGTCCTCGTTCGTTTTTCACGGTTAGAGCAAGACTAGACAATAATTAGCCACGTTCTACAAAACATACCAACAAGGAATTCAAATCAGCTGCAGCTCTAATTGAAAATCAACTGGAACTTGATCGTGAAGTGAGGAAAGCAGGTGAATTCTTCAGCTCGAATTGGCTTCTCATAGATTCCAATTCGTTGTAAGTACAAGTATTAATAAATATTGACGCAGAATGTCTCTTTCGGGACTTCAGTTTAATGTTTATTGAAATCGCCACATATTTTAAATTGAAATTGAAAATTATATTATGGAATCTTCCAATCTAACGAAACAAACATTTTTTGATATTGCAATTCTAATAGTCTAGCCTAATCGCTGAAGCTCCATCAATTTGATCTACAGGGAATTATATAAATTAAACCTATTCTATTTAATAATACCTAGATCAGTGGCAACAATCTGATTATTTGAGCTGAAAGATCTAACAAAAATTTCAAAACTTAATAGCTATAATATTTCTCGAAGAAAATTAGTTTTTTGAGATTTTCTTTGTGAATCTGAATCGGCTTATTGTAGGCCTATGGCAGAATAAAAATAAACCGAAAGTATTACTTCCTTGGGTTTTCACAACTTTACATATTTATAAAGGGAAACAAAATTTGAAAGAAATTCGTAGAAATTTCTTTTTACCCATTTCCATTCCCGATTGGACAAGAGGGAGTGGTTGGGCGTGGCTAGTAACCACGAGAAACGTTTTCAGTTTCGAAACAACACTTTAGAGCGATTATGGAGATTTTCAGAAATTTCACATTGATATTTGTCGTCTCAAGGTTCTTAAACCATGGTTAAGCGGGTTAATTTGTTCTAAATCTGGGTTAAAATTACTATTTATCACTGGCTTCGTCGTCATCCACGCATCTGCGTTTTTTAAAATATAATACCTGCGACCGCAGCAAAAAAGCTTGTAATTTCTACACCCAATGACTCGAACATTTGGACACTTTGAACACATTCAACAATCAAAACAAACGCATTTACAAATGCAAACTAATTTTGATGACGCTTGAGGCTTTACCGAATCCCTTATCAAATTGGTAGATAGGCCTACTCGATAGTGTTTCAGAACCTATTTCAAAACGTGTAATTTCAATTCTATCCGACGTAAAAATGTCGTTTTTCCATGTTCTACCCGC
>JAACYV020281739.1:0-10699 GCA_009936425.2 Chrysaora fuscescens
TTCGAGTTGAGTCTGCGAAGTTGCTGCGAGGTTTCATGAGTAGGCTAACCAGGAACCTGCGAGAGAAGGCGGTTGAGACACTATGTGTTTTTGCGTGCTGCCTTGATGCCTTGGAGCTGAATATCAGCACTGTAGCAGTGGTTGATTTGTTTTGATTGCTGCTATGCTGCTGATAGTAAGTGAAATGCTGCCAATATTTTCTGGGCGCGGAATGTTGTTGACCTTGCGTGAATAAACACCAGCTTTTTGAGGATCTGCTGCCGAACCTTGACGATAACTTCAGAAGCAATTTTTTGAAGCTTGACAAGACCAGTTGAGAGATTTTGTTGATGAAAACATTGACGAAGGATGTGCGTGCCTTGAGAGTTGAGATGCTGTTCATCGAAGGTAACGTCGTGGTCACCACTTTAGGAACAGAGAATTTGTGCTCACTAAAATATCCATCCGACGTCTAACGTAGTTTTCAACAACTTCTAGTTTTAACGTGCAGAGAACATGGAGCCAGAAAAGACGTTGATGTGTTGACTATCATTTTTTTTAACTAAATAACTAAGGTGACATACATGCTTCAGTAACAAAATGAAAAGCTATAATTAGTGAATGCAAATAAATGTTGACAAAAGAAAAGAAAAGGCAAGGCTGATGCGTGGAGAAAGAACAATGACGAAGGGAATGACCTGACGTAATGTGTGCAGTGGATTGCAGCAATTGACGTAAGATAGGAACTGAAGAGAAAAACGTTTGAATGAATGGAAGGAAGAAGCTAGGGTGAGAGAGGGAAGAAGGGCTAAATTTAAAATATTTAATTCACTACAACTCGAGTAGGGAGATATATATACATATATTAACAAGTATGTTGGTATAAATGTTATTATCTTTGAAATAGCAGCCAAATACAGTAGTACACTATAATTATATTGCTCTTTCAGGATAACCCAAATTACCAAAAGTAGTTTTATCATGTAATATTTTTGTTTTGCCAGATTGACAGCAGACCTCTGGCCTGTATGATTGTGAGGATAACTAACGTATAGCCTTATGTTCAAATAATGTTAGTACTTATCTAGCAATAAGAATATTGAGAAGCTTCATGTTTAGGCTTAAGTAATATAGACTATATGTTCAACTAATATAGTAATAACATATGTTATTTATTTTTTTCGCACAACCTCCTATATAGAACCCACAGACCCCTGTAGAACCAGTATGATTACATGCAAAAGGGTTCCAGTTCCCCGTATGTAACATGCGAGAGGATTCCTTTCTTTGCAAAATACAATGTAGTGCAAAAGATCGTCATGGCTACGATAGAGATCCTTTCTTTATAAATACAATGTTAGTCATGGATACGACCGGTTTCCTTTGTTTATCAACACCATATTTAGAGAGAATCGATGTTCTGCTGTAAGGCACAAAGGCCCTTTGTTATCGATCCATATATCTTTGAAGATAAAAGAGTGCCTTCTGCTGCAACAGGGAGCCCAAGGATAAAAATAATAGTTTAGTTTGCTATTTTTTCCTTGCAAAATTTGATAGGGTTCCGGAGCCCACGGAACCCTGTGTGGAACCGCCACTGAGCCAAACGTATAGCCTACCATTTCTATGAAGTGCTGTATGACCGTACAGCCATTAAATAACACGGTATGACTATGTACGTATAATTCATTAAGCCTTTTATCAATTCCAATATACTAATATTTTTTCTTCTAATATGTATGTATTCCAATTAGTTAAAGGTTTGTCGTACTGTTACAGCTCTATATTTTAATTTTAATAACTTGGTTAAGGGCCTTCTCGGCTTATGTCCCATTTGTTATAAAAAAGTATATGGTCTTGCAAATTGGTTTTTTTGATCAATACATCGTACTTGCTTACACCTGCTAGTCGCATTTATGCTTTTAAAAGCAAACTAACTTAAATCCTGTGGAAATCTGAAATTTTCGAGGAAGTATTACAGTTTGCTGCGTTGCCGTGTGACTAGGCCTAACAGATTTAACAGCTTAAAAGTCTCAACAATAAGTTGAAAATAATAAGTGTAAACTTTCATAACTGAATCAATCAATCAATCAAGTAACATCTGTTGGAAATAATATGAATAATTAATAAAAACCCTTACTAACATACGATGTATGGCCCTTTGCTACCCTGGGTACCAGTGCCAAAAAGAATAAAATAAAATAATAAAAAAAAGGAGGAAAGTAAGTTCCCTTCTTCCGTCTCTCTTCCTTTTCCAAATTTTCAATTTCCTTCCAATTTCGAGGCTCTGGTACCCAGGAAAAGTTATGCCATAGCTTAGACTTATTACATTCTTCGTTAGTTTTCGCTATTGAATGAATTGCTGGACGCTTCAACTACGACACATAAAAAACGATATTCAAAATCTGGCCTATTTTTTACCAGAAAACTGCGAAATTCCAGTTCCGTATGATGTCGGTCAGCCAAAAGAGATTCTGCCAGCCGACATTTTTTTTACAGAATTCTAGGGTTCTAGGAAATTTAGCAAAAAGTTGAAATTGAGAGATATTCAACGTCATTGGAAATCATACAAATATTATGTACCTATAAAAATGAAGTTGCCTTATAGTGAGTGAGTTAAAAGAAGAAAATTTATTTTAGAAAATTCCAAGTGGACGGCATAAAAATTTTCTTGGAAAAGTTTAAACATATAAGTTAAAGCAAAAAAGTTAAACTCGGAAAAAATCAAAAATTGGTTGCATAATAAAATCAGCCAATTAGCAGAAGAGGAAAATTCTAAAAGACTCACAAATATAATCTATAGTCTCATAATTTCCTAATCATTTCTATCTCATATTAACTTTGACTAAAGAACAATATACGACTAAAAAGGTTATAAACTGCATACAACTTTATGATGAAATAAACTTATGATAAAATAATTAGCCTATACTAAAATATACATATGGCTAAGATTCTGTATTCATATTGCTGCCAAGAAAAGCCTAGAATCGCAGCCTAACTTGAGCCTCATCAATAACAACAGCCTTGCGATGATAACGCTGATGTTTCGCAAATAGCCTCTGTTGTTGCGAGTAACAATTCAATATCACAAGTGAAAACATTCATGTATCACACTTTCATTAGTTTGTAATTCATCTATGTAATGTAGGCAGCATCGAATACTTATTTTATTAATCGTGCAGATTGCTCGAGCATTAAACTGTATAGCGGCAAGATATTGTTATAAATGTGATATTCATACATGTCGTAGGTCTACTTGTGCCTACTTGTGGTTAAAGAATCTCGTAACTTAAAAAGTTCCAAAAGGTAAGCAAGGCAAAACGTTTTTCCAGCTTCAGTTGGAGCAACAACGAACATTTCTCTCAAGAGCCTTACGGTATGCTGCTTTCTGAAATTCCCTCAGCTTGAGCTTGATGTTGAATTTTCTTTCAATTTTTGTAACTTATATTTCCTCCATCACTGCTGCAGCACACACGGAAGCGCGCGCTAAATTCAAAAACAACAATACAAAAGAAACACGGGAACAGCACCGGAATGACTGACTTATTTGATGGAACAGCAGCCAAAAAATTGGCTCCGCTCAGGATTTTTGGGGCCAGATTTTGATACTGGAATATTATGAGCCCCACTTTGAGCGATCAGTAGTAGGTTGTTATTGCTGTTATTAATGTTGGTGTTGCTGTTAGAGCTTTCATAGCGAAAAGTTGGACTCGTGTAATAAGTTTAGCCATAACTAGTAGATGTGTCGTTTTTCAGTTTTCTGTGGAAGCGGTGGAATGTATTGTAACCAAGTTATAATTACTATATTGATTTCAAACTACACGGCATTTTCGCTGTGGTCCGCGTTCGGCCCTTGTTGACCGTTACAGATATACTAATTCGGCTGTTTTTGACATGAAAAAGGCCTGCTTTCTATGATTCTCTCGGCTTTCAGCAAAAAAAAACATGCAAATCTACCAATGTAGAACGAAATAACAAAACTAGTAATCCAACCCCAACACTTTCAGTAAAATCATTAGGCCATCTCATTTGTATGAGGTTTGAGTTTACAATCATAAATCATGTAGTGCCGGTTGCCTTTATGATATAGATAACTTTTATGTTATGACATGCTTATCTAACCATTCACCATCAATGAAAATACTTGCGCTTTGTTTGAAATACATTTTCTTGTTACTGCGAATTCATGCAACTCAGATTTCAATGAGATGCATTGTAAAATCTGTCAATCTTGGGAAAAAGCCCAGGGGTGAAAAGCAGTGTTAAATACTTGCGTGCAACCATGCACGATCGAAGCCTGTCACAGCGACCATGGAACAATTGACATTTGACAGGCACTGGACACAGAGAATGCGTTCTTTGTAACAGAGGGGAAACAGCATTTGAAAGAATGGAAAAGGTAGGCCAACCAAAACAGACAACTTTGCCGGGATATTTCTCAATACCTCCAAGGAAATTTACGTAAATAAAATCACATAACGCAAGCAGAATTTCGAGTCTTCGGTTGTGTGAATAAAATTTCGAAAGTTCGCCATTTCCTGCAAGTAGAAATTTCAAGTAGTATTGCGGAAGTGCCTGGAGAAGCGAAGATGGAAATTCGTTTTAGATTGAAAATGGCGAGGCCGAGAGAAGCCGAGAGAAGTACGTTTTTCAAAATAAAATTGGTTTGACACTGCTCAGGCAGTAGGGGCATCACCCCAGGGGTGAATGGAAGAAAAAAAGAAAGAACGCCAACCGTAAAACAGTGCAGTTCTAAACAAAGGAAATGTGCATACAAACATACATACAGCCAATGGGGCGCATTTACTAATTATTCAGTTCCGACCATAAATTCCTGATGCACTGAAATAGCCTATCCCGATCATTTTTATTTCTGATGATAGATTTGTTAAATAAGGCTCACTAGGGCTCTTATATGCCTGAGAAATGTTTTTTTATGTTTTTCGCTCTTGTCATCTTCAATGTACAAACTAAGCTAGCTAGTTGCCTCATATTCACCACGGAACGTCCTATTTTCGACACAAAGTCAATGAAATTATTCCCTAAAGAATCTCATGGCCGTTAGTTGAATGAGTGAATTGGACAATCAAATATATTCAGATAATAGCAGCATCATTCTGTGTATTCTGCGCTGGCGACTTTGCTCCAGCGAGGAAAGTATCATCATAAAAAGAGCGAAAAACTCTGCGTCAGACATCTTGTTATTTGATGAAAACATACGAGAGCGAAGGAGAAAAGCAAGGAAATGTCGCTTGATCTCAAAAATTATTTCCCTGATGACATTTTGCAGAAATAAGGGCAGCTTGCGAACTGCCCATATTTAATTAAGCAGCCTCTTTCATCCTAACTAAAATTTATGGGTAGTAGGAAATGCTAAAAAGATCTTGCACACTAGAAAAAAAGGTGTAAATTTGATAATCCTCACGAATATTTAGAAAAGAAGGCTAGTGTGCAAAGGTCCTATGAAAGCTGGAAATTGATTGAGTGAACTCCAGTTTGCGTTTAGTTTGCGATTAGTTTGCGTTTAGTTTGAGTTTAGTTTGCAATAATCGTCAAAATTGGCCTCTACAAAAGCATTCCAGGAGCTCCACAGGAAAATTAAAGAAATTTTTTGCAGTAGTTTGCGAACCTACTGTCGAGCCTAACTTATCGAAGGTTGAAAAGTTGTAGGCATTTTTCTTAGGCCACTTGAATTGTACTCAAACTTTCGAGTGGCATGTGCATTCCAGGAGCTCCACAGGAACATTTAAGACATTGTTTGCAGTAGAAAAATGAAAGCTAAAGCACTCATTTCTTGTCTAAACTACTTTCGAGCCTAACTTATCGAAGGTTGAAAAGTTATAGGCATTTTTCCTAAGGCAATTTTGATTGACAGGCCGAAAATTTTGAAACGTTGATATCTCAACATCAAAAAAGTCCATCATAAAAGCAAACGTACAGGTTCCCAGAAAAATGGTAGAATCATTTTTGCGGTTTCAAATTAAATATCAAGTACACAATTCTCATCTAAAACTATAATGGTGGCAGAGGGCACACGCTGAAAAAGGTTAGGGGGTTCTAAAATAGGCCATTTTGAAAGACAGGTGGAAAATCTCAATGTCAAAACCAAAAAAGTCCATCGTAAAAGCAAAGTACAGGTTTTGTGAGAACCTATACGCTCGATCTAATTATTTGGCGTGAGCTTTACACTTTTGACTTCTCAACTTAGTTTCTTTATTTTAGTCGTGTCTTGGGCTTATTATGACTGGTGTTTTTGATGCATGTTTTTATTGATTATTGACGATGTTTGACTGTATTGGACCAGAAATCTATTATTCCCTGTAGACATACTTTAAGTTCAATTCTTATGTCTTGTACGCTAGAATCCGAATGTTTACAACGATCGTATGCCCGTAAAAGTACTTTGTCTGAATTGTTCGAGATTCTATCGACAATATGTCTCTTAAACATCACTGTGCGGTAAGGGTTGTACTGTTGCATTATATTTTTGAAAAAATGTATCCAGTCTATGTTCTTAAATCGCTCTTTATAGAATAATGAATCTGCTAATTCATCAACTCGTATTCACGCTTATCTTGAGCATTACCCAGATGGAAGCTTTTGTTGCCAGTAGAATTTTCAATACTTTCTACAATGTTCTTATTGTTACGTCTCACAACATTGGTTTTGTCATGTAACAAATCAAAGGAAGTACTGGTATCACTAATGTCTCTATAATCTACCTTATTTCATTGCATGGTATCACCCATTCTTAACAATCATTCACGATGCAAGTTCTGAGTTTTTTCCATGTTAATTGGAAGATTAATTATTCTAAAGTTTGCAATTGTTCTCAAACATTCGAGTGGCATATGTCTCGTCCACAATGAAATTGGACCTTTTCGGTCAACTTTGTGTCTTGTAGAGAGAGCATCCAAGGCATCATCCTCAATCCCAATACATAAACAGCGATGTCAGGTGTTGCATAAGTCAAATTGTATATGCATTACAGCGCGCGAACTCATGTTTGTATGTTTGTATGCATCCTGATTTCCTTTGTTTAGGGCTGCACCCTCTAGCGCTCGGCGCTCTTTCTTTTTCCCCTAGGTTCACAAGATATTACCGGAAATTACTAGCTAAATTCTGCCTAATTCCAGCGCTGCAAAAACCATCAACTTCAATTCAACAACAACTATCAAAACTCCATGGCTACTGTACTCATAGAATCTGTCTCATTTCCCATGAGAATTTTTTTATTTTTTCTTTTTTTCCTTTTTGATCACCATGCTGGCGGAGAAGGACGGGACCACGAGGATATCTCCTCGATCAGTTTATTAAGTGCCTGCACTCCAACTTTTCCAGCATCTCCAACAGCTTCCAACTCAACTTCGATGTCCTCATTTTCCTCACCCTGCTGTTCTTGTTGAGGATCTTCATCATCAGCTTCAACACCATTGCCACGATTCGAAACTGCGGTGCTTGCTTTTTCCGACAGCTCGTCAATCTGTTTGATTAACTGTGTCTTGCAGACTTGGCACACGCTGACAGCTTACAAATTGCACACAACATGAAAAGAATGTCTGCACTGAAAGATTCGCCGAGCTGGACTAACCACAGAGCATTCACTTCTGTCACCTTTCCTGCAGATAGTTGAAGGTATGATGTTATAATATCCAATGATATGTTAGGCCTATATTTTTTGAATCACCTGCTTCTAATATTAATATATTAAACACTGAGAAGATCAATATAATTTTTGAAACTATTCTTGTATTGTTATTCGTTGTATTTTTGTAACAATTGGATGAAAGAAGCATTTTTTTGAGTGCTCAAGTCCCTGCAAGATTGCCGAAATATTCATGGTTATTTTCATAAAAAATGATTTTTGGAAAGAAGGGAATTTGAATAAAATATATGCGTAGTGTGCAAGCTTGCTTTGTGCTGCAAGGGGAACTTGCTGGGTCATTTTAACCAAGAGGCAACACTTGATTCGAAACCAAACATTCATCAAAAATGTTTGGTAGCATCCACTTGGAGACATTTTGTCTTCGTCTGGAAGTCCTAGGAACTTCCTTTCCTTGTCCTGGGCTGTTTTTGAGGATGGCAAGTTTCTGAACAAGAAGCTTTGCAGCTGTCACTTTTAAATTTATAATCTTTCCCGAGCTGAAGCTTTATTTTCGGGTTGGGACAAATTGAGCACTGAATTCATGTAGCTCATGCTTACATGCATCAATTTATCTTGCCTTCAAGAAAATTTGTTTTCCAATATTTGTTGCCTTTGTTCTACCTCTGAGAACAGAGTGAAAATTTTCAACAGAATATTCATCAAAAGCATTTTTTAGAATATTCATCACAAGCATGATTTAAGCAAAATGTTGAAAAGAGGATGATTTATTTGTTTCAGATGACCGAAAGTTGTCAAAAGAATGATGAGTGCCTTGTTGTAGTGCCTTCCTTTTCAAAACCATCAGCATGACCCAACAACGAAGAACTGAATGAATGTAATGCAGAGAATAGTTGTTCTTGAATTCAATGGAATACAGACTCTTGCCAAGTGGACAGTAAGTATCGAGAATGTTCAGGACTGTCACATATTCAACCTCCTTGTAGTTACTAAAAGCTGACAATACTTCGTTACGAACAAGTGACAATCCACCATAGAGGACCTTTAACAATAAAAACTGCCGCCAAGCTTTAGGTTTCTTAGCTAAAACTGCTTCGTCCCCAAACAAAAAAGAATGGAGATCTTTGAAAAGTGCATAAAATTTGAAAACAACTGTTTCTCTTGAATTTAAAGAAATATGCAATGGACCAGTGAAAGGAATGATGTTACCTTGCTCATGAAAAAGAAAGTTTTGAAATAGACAAGCTAGCGCATATAAAATTGTGTTGGCCAGTCTCCAAGAATGGGAACAAAGAATTTGGCAAAATACAAAGAAAGACCATTTTGAAGCATGTATTTAACTGCAGCTAAAAGATCTTCAAAAGACTTCAGTGGCATTTCCAAACAATCTATCAACTTTGTGTCATCCATTGATCTCATGCTCTTAAGTTCTGTATGCTGATAATGATGTACAAGAAATCTTTGTCGTTCAGCTGCAGGATCAAAATACTTTGAAGTTACCCAGTCTGGCAGTTACCCAAAGTCTGGCATATCTTGAGCATAGGACTTTGATTATTTGGACATACAGTCAGCAACCATTTCTTTCAGCAATGATGCATCAGCAGGATGTTCACTAAGTGGAATAGAATTTCCTTCAACAGGTAATATATAATATTCTTGAAAATCTTAACAAGAAGGGGTGAGATATGTTTGACTTGTGTTTGTTTCTTTTCAGATGGTATGTGTTTTGTGTGAGTTTTGTGATAATCATCAATAAAATACAATAAAGTCCTCATGATCCACTGCTTCTTGAAAGAAATTCTTGACAACTCCGAGATGACTTGCTGATGAAGAAAGAGATGCTGACTTAACAGTGCGAGGATGAGCTGCAATGCCAAGATTTCTTAAAGAGGCCAATCCAAATTGACTTATTCCGTACTTGGAAAGTGTTCTGGAAAGGGCAACCTGGAACAAGCTAGCTTTTTGACTCTGATCAAAAACCATCATGTAAATCACAACCATTGCAGGTATTCTATTTAAGTCACAGCGACTCTCCGACATTATTTCCACACGAAGAGCATTAAAGATAAAGGGAAATACTTTACTGGCACCAGCTTGTTGCCAGATCAACTCAAATTTATTTGGGTCCATCTCTGGATTTCCTTCATCTCCGAACAAATCGGTACATCTCTGTTTTACCTTCTTTAATTTTATCCTTGAGATCAAATGCAGCTGAAGATTTCAAAAGAAGGTCATCATACAGTTCTTGACTTATTGTGATCTGATTTTCTGTTTGGCATGACTTGTCAACTGTTTCTGCAGCTGACCTACTAGGGCACTCAACTATTTGACTGGATGATGTGAAAACAGTAGAAGATGAATGCTCTGCTTGGCTGGATGTTTCAGAGCTCTCTGTTTCATTGTAGGAAGACTCCCATTCCATTCCATTCTCTATTCCAAAATTTATACCATGTTTTTTTAGAACTGAATGTATTTGTTGAAGTAATATAGTACTGATTTTGTTTGTTTACTTTTCATACTTGGATAAAGTTAGTCAAAGTCAAATTTCTTATAATATACATATGAAAGCAGTAATCCTTTTGTCTGCCCGTTCTCCGCTTATCCAGCGATGATGGAGAGGATTTTGGCACCATTTTGTAAATTCTGGCATTTACAATAATCAAATACATTTCCCATTAAAAGCAAAATTTAGACCTGAAAACTTTCCCACCAAAACTGAGATTCATGACTCAAAATCCATGTTAAAAAACCCATGAATAATTTTCCATGGGAACAGAAAAAAATCGAGAAAACATAAGAAGCGAGGGAATAATAAGGCCAGCGAAACTTTCAACATCCTGGATGGAGTATTCAATCCAAAGTTCCACTTAATGTATTTTATAGAAAAAGTAAATAAAAAAAATTCATGGGAAACGAGGCAGATTCTATAAGTACAGCAGCCCTGGGCGTTTGATCGTTGGTGTTGAATTGAAGTTGATGGTTTTGCAGCGCTGGACGCTTCGCCCTGTTTTGACATTTTAATTCTGAACTTGTGTAATCGATAAACTTGGACTTGGTGGAGTACAGTGCAGGGTAAGTGTTGATTTAAGTGATTTATCTTTCGATTTGTGTTGATGT
>JAACYV020281850.1:0-14968 GCA_009936425.2 Chrysaora fuscescens
AAATAAGCTGAATAAGATACCTAAAACAGATTAGAACATTAGAACATATACACACAGAAAAGCACAGAGCAAGTCTTGCTGTCATTCTTCGCCACGCAAGCAACATCAAGAAAGATTGGGTGAGATCGTTTCAATAACATTTAATATTAATATTAGTATTCAAACGTAGCTTAGCTTTTATTGGTAATACGTACAAATCCACGTATTACCAAAAACTGATTTTTGACATTAATGATAATATATTCTCCGGATATCATTTATGGGATCAAAGATAACTTCTAATCAATGCGGTGTTGCGAGTGGGAGTGAGGTATAATAGAGGTTAAATACACAGATCACCATGAATTCTGAACCTTCTACCAGAGCAACAATATTACATCTAATATTTGCAGTAGAGAGGCATCCTTGATGCACCACCTCGCAAACACAACGGCTATAATTTTTATCTTATTTTCTTTAATTTTTTTTTCATAGTGACTTTTTGATCCGATACCTTACAGGCATGACAAACAAGCCGCACCAGCTGTTTGATTGGCTTTCTTGGAAATTTGTCATTTTTAGAAGTAACAACTCTAGGTATCAATTTTGTATTCAATCTAATAAAACACTTAAGATATTCAACATATATAATTACTACATAACATTTTATATAAATATTTAATGTCAAAAATAGAAAAATAGATATTACTTGATAGAATAGTTTTTCTGTTTGATGTTTTTTATACTAATTCTCACTTAATTAAAACACTAGCAAAGAACTTTATCTTAGATTTTGATAATAAACTTAATAACTTTGATCAACTTACCTTTGCTGTGAGGCCAGGGGAACACAGAGCAAGGAAGTAACACATTCTCTGTAAATAGAATGTCTTAAGACTAAGCAAAGTTTATCAAAATAATTTGAGAAAATACAAGGAGAATATAACTTAAGCTGTAATTTCAGAACAATAGCAAACGCGTTAATATGTCATAAAAAGTGCAACAACAAAAATGGGATTGAAATATCATTATAACTAAAGATAAAGATTTCAAAATTATAACTTGCTCAAAATACAGTCAGAAAAACTGAATGTTTTGTGGACATTTAGCTACTATATAAGTTGCTACATTTAAACTAGCAAACAGGCTATATGACATGAATCATAATTGCACAAATTGCTTTCGTGTAGCAAAACATACTGAAAACGCTATTAGGACAATTGTTGTTGCTACTAATCACTCTGTCTATTTCGAGTTCCAGCTTAACAAGTTTTTAATACGAGAATTATGTCTTGTATGAAAGTATGGCAGAACTAGTAGACATGATCAAAAGATTGGATAACTGACTAATAAATATGGAAATGCACTACTAAACGTTTTGAGCACGCAAACTATGACTGGTTTAATTTTCAGATAAGTTTGCTGTATTACACATTGGTAAAAGCTAGTAAAAACTGTGCAACAACAAAGAATTAGCTTAAAGAAAGTAAAAAGTTCAGCGAAATATTGATTTCACGAGAGAAGATCTACAAAAAAAATGCAACAAATAAACTAAAGTTTACATACTGGTGACCATAACAAAGTTCTCCTTGCCAGGACAGCTCATTGAACAGTTGAGTACCATCATCAGACTTCAATATATTCTTCCCTTTGCAGAAACTTTGCACATCAGTTGATATAAAGATGATGTTGTGACAAATACGCGGCTATGCAATTAATACTAATTAATAATGATTCAAGGTTAATGAATTTTCCATGTAAGTAAGAGATGCAACGTTTGATATTAACCAAAGCTTTATTGCAAAATGAAATGAAATTTTACAAAATTGACCGTTGATTCAAGAGCGGTAGATGGGTTAATATGGATCTGAAGTGCATAAATGGAGAAAAGGATGTATTCAAATACCAGGTGAACCCGGCATCAGTGAATTAAGGAAAAAATACTGGAAACTACAAAGACTGCACTTCAGTGATGAAACACCAACTGAAAGTAAAAAACAACCAGTCTATATCACTCAATGAGCAGCGGACTATCAACGTATAAAGACAGCAGAGCCAACAGTGTTAGGACCAGATGCTAACAAAGTCCCAGGAGCTGAATTTACTATGTTGGGATGGAACTTTTCTGGTATGGTAACACACGAGAACTCACACACAGAGAGTTTTGGGTCTAAAAGATGCAAGCACAGAGAAATTCTACAGCGAGTTTATGGAAAGGCTGGAGCGTGTGCCTGATGGGACGTAGCTACTTCACAGGAATTCCATCTAAGAAAAGTGCTGGGTCTCTACCGACAGACACAGCATTGGCGACACCAAGGTTGAAAAAATTGGGAAGGATAGAAGAATATGATAAAATAATAAAGGAGCAGCTGGATCAAGGCATCATAGAGAAGGTTCCAGATCAACCTACAGGCGAGGATAATAATTGGGTACCGCACCCAGCGTTGATAAAAGACCATATATAAAATGGAGTATTTAATGTTATCTGGAATTTTAGCACAGGACGAAAACGAGGAAAGTCTCCACACTATTTAAAGATAAAAAGACTATGCTGGGAGGTTTTATAACAAAATGTCTGCAAATAGATTCGGGTGATGGTTGGCCTTAGGCAGCCTGTCTTCTTAAAACCATACCCACCTACTTGTTCACATAGTTTTGTAATCAAGAATGCGATTGCTTGTCGCAACGGTAAATATTAAGTTAAACACTTACAGATTCTTGTATTCAGAGATTTGAAGCTTTAGGCCAGGCATATATCTCTAAGAGCCACTTCCGCGCCCTTGCTACCCCCTACAGCTAGTGTGGTTATTGTCAAAAGACCAACAAATTTTAAACATAAGCAAATCCTCTTATTGGCTCATACAAAATATACCTCTGTTCATGACTTAGAGCAAAAACAAATGATCCAAAACGAAAATGTTTCCTGGGATGAACCATTCAGCATTCAGCACCATCCATACATTCAAGTAAGATATATATATTTGAAAATTTGGATGGCTGCAATTAAACTACTGCCTATATACAATATTGCATGGAAACGAAACGAAGATTGTTTATCACAACATTTATACTTGGGTCATCATAAATAGTTATTTGGTTATTTGTGATTAGAAGAATCATTAGAACTATTATAAAGTGAATCATCCCGTTCCATTTGTTCACTCGTTCGCCGTCGTAAGCCCCCAGAAAGTAGAATCCAAAAAAAAAATTCCAAACAATAATCCCAAAAGCAACTTCAAAGAAAGGAGTAAAGCTTAACCAATAAATACTTTCAGAATGAATATTGCCAAAGCTTTAAACCAAACAAACACTTTCTTCCAAACTTGTGCCTCAGTGAAAATTCTGTGCTTTTGTCGAACCGTAATCATATACATAATTATATTTCCACTTACTTGTTAAGAAAACAGCTCTTTTATCTTTGGCCAGGGCAAGAATCTCGTTTGTAGGGGAAATGGCAAGCAGACAGTCAGACAGCCAATAGCTACAATTCTAAATTTTTTGAAAGAAAGAACCAATCATCCATATATAAAAAAGTGCAATATATTTCAGTTTCTTCTCCTCTATAAACATTTTGACAGGATGAGTTACAGGGAATATTGTCAAATTTTAGCTTAAAATTTTTTTGGCGAAAATGACTGTAGTTTCAATTCTTATAGAAATATAATGATATTTCTATCCATAGGATCCCACACCCCCTTATGTGAGGTTTTTATAACATGGAATAGCCACGGAAGAAATCTCAACAAGAAGCAGGGCAGCAACAATCAGACCAAGAACAGAACATACTATACTATAAATCGTTTAAATACCAGAAGTTTTCCATGGACGTTTTGCTACGAAATGGCACAAGCGTTGGAATATTTCCAGTTCCGCAGACATTGCCCAAGTAAACCGAAAAATAGTAGAGAGCATGGCTCTCTAAACCAGCATCTGACAACCATTTTGGGGGTACCTGTACCTTTCAGTGCATCAGGTGCAAGAAAACATTTTTCTTTGATTTATATGCAAAAGTCAAATAAGAGAAAAATGCATAGATTAACCCTTTATCCTTGTCAGCTCTTAAGTGTTGACTTCATGTATTAAAAAATCAAGTTATTATAAACGTCATAATATGAGGATTTGTTTTTATTTTCAGCCTCGTTGTCCTATAAATACCGTTTTAAACCAAAAATAAAACTGGTAATTGAATAACAAAAAACTAAAGAATACATCACACAGTAGGTGACTGTGTGGCCTGGTTCTAGGGCTGTAAGCTTACTAGTTATTTTCTGGCTTGCATCAAGCCAGTTGCTTATTTTCATTGGTTTAGGGCTGACAGATCATTTGGGTAATTTAAGGTGTGCTAAGCTTAGAGTCCCTAGTATGTGCAATATTGTATGGACTTTTGGATAAACAAGTTTTGCAGTAGTTGGGAATGTTACCTATGTGTTATTCAACCTTCGTTCATGTTTGATTCTCTCTGTTGGGTTATCATTGCCGCTAAGAAGAATCTCCCTTTGTATGTTCCTCGCTGTTGGTCATTCAACTCAGTCCTGTCCTGGCTCTGCCGCCTTGGATTGCTTGTCAGTTCTGTAAGAGTAGGCCCTTCCTGGTGGTGGCAGATATGTTGTTGGTCTTCAATTTTATCGGTGAGATCGTTTCTTGTTGCAAGGTTTTTTCTTTCGTTTCCATGATAACAAAACAAATATGCTCTTGTTAATCGTTTCGTTTATGAGTTAATCCATTTGTAATCCAATTTTAAGTGGATCATTTACGATCAGATGTATTCAAGGTTTTCACCCTCAGAATGTTATATCTTTATAAAGCAGCTCCCTAAGGGGTTGGTAGCCTTCGTGTTAGGAGCGAGATCCTATGACGTATATAATCAATTTCAAACTTTGATTGTTTGTGCGTGGAGATCATATGACTATAGAACTCTTGTAGATTGCTTTCCTCATGTGTCCTATGGCGTGTTTATATATTCATTTATCTGCAACGCCAAAGAAGGGGGTTGACAACAGTTTCATCGTATTTCCTACCCTTCACGTAGGGGAAAGTTGTGTGTAGGCATTAAAAATCAAAGTAAATGTCAATGGTTTGGCGGAATATTTCCATTACAACGAGTTTTTATATGAAATGAAAATAAGATAAACCAAGAAGTGGCGGGGTAGTTCCAACCTGGTGGGGCCCACAGCGCATTTGGTCCCTGATAGGTGTTTATTGAAGGTATTTCTATTTTCTGTATATTTTTTTTATTATATTGTTCTTTATACTTTAGAATAGAAGTAGAACGAATAGTTTCATGTGGGAGTATGTGACGTTTTGTATATTTGGCACGTTGGGCGGAGCGCCCTACATTTGTGTATGTTATTGTGGCGGTGAACACAATTCGTCAGCCGATTCTCATGAAGAACGTTTCGGGGCTGGGATTGGTATCTTCCGTTGCTCGTGGGTGCCCCTGCACCTTTTCGGGGCGTCATTGTGTTCCATGGTATTGACCCACTGAGAATGTGTGTTGTGTCGTTGATATATGACGCTTATGTTCTACTATTGGTTTAAGATGGTTGACAACATATATCGAACAATCAGCTGTTAGAGTATGACTTCCGGGACTTATTGGTCTACCTGATGTTTCAGGTTGTAAAAGGCTGTCAACATGTTGGTTATATTCCATTCACTTAAATTCAATCTTTTTCACAAAATACAGAACTTAATGCTATTACAGATACACATATAACCTCTATGTTTTATACGATACGAGTGAATAGTAGCTTATGTAGCTTGAACAATGGCCTTTACAATAAACTGCCTAGGGACAGAAAATTAATTGTTCAGAAAACAATTTTTCTGAAATGGGGATTAGGATATTTCGCTAATTTGACCGCTCGAACGCTTGTATTATGCTGGTTTATTAACGGTTTTTTATTGATTTTTGCAGATTGTTCCATAATCATGCACCCCTTTTGTCTCAAAGTTTTATCACCCCTACGTGTTATCCGATTTATATATTCTATAATCTATCACTTGCCTTTGTAGCATATCGGTTTATCCCCCTTTATTTGATATAAAATAATATTGGTATTTGTCCGATAAGAAGTTTGGCATCCTTGCTGGGTAATAACTCCATATCCCTTAAACTGTGCAAGAGATTTTGATCCTCCTGAATCTCATTTATATAAGTTGTTGTGCCAAGGTGGCCATTCTATATGTGCATTGGTTCTGTTCCACAATCCCAGTTTGTGCTGGTCTTGATGTGTCTTGATTCCAGTGTGTTACAAGATTCTAGATTTCAGTGTGCTAGACTTTGGCATTTCATTTTTAGAGCCTTTTATCATGGGAGTTTTATTTGTGCTGTGGTGATTCGGTGCACTTTCCTGATGTACCTTTGCTCTTCCAAAAGTCCAGTGTATTTACCAGCTCCAAATTTCAGTGGGGAAGATTTTGATATGCCTACTGAATTCATTTTAGAGTCCGTAATAATTTAAATTTATTACTGTTGGTGTGCCTAGGGGCGCTATGGCTGATGTGCCTTGGTTACTGCTCCAAAATTCCAGGGAATTTGCATTGTTAGAGTCCTGCAGAACGGGAGATTATCCTTGTAGTTCCACTCAGGTGTCCTTGTTTTTGTGTTGTGACTTGTTTTCTTCTACAAGACTCCAAAGAGTTTTGCTGCCTTCTTGTATTGTTCTGACCTTAAGGGGTGCGTCCTTAAGGAAACCGGAGCTTAACACGCAGCCCCAGGCCCATGAAAATAATTAACAGTAAGGGAAAAAACAGTGTCTTAGTAACCCGGGGCTTAACACACAGTCTGGGTCCATAATGTAATACACAGTGAGGCAAAACCAATGCCTCAGGAACCCGGAGCTTAACACACAGCCCTAGGCCCATGAAAATAATCAACAGTGAGGCAAAAAACAGTGCCTCGGTAACCGGATCCCTTCAGGCTTACATCCAGCCAGGGCCAAGTAGTAGAACATGATCCCATCAGGCTTACACAAGGCGGGGGCCAAAATAATAAAACATGACCCCATAAGGCTTACCTACCACCAGGGCAAAAATATTATAACGTGACTCCATTAGGCTTACCCACTGTCAGGGCGAAAATAAGAAAACAGGACCCCATCAGATTAACACAGCCGGGGCCAAAGATAATGACAGATGACAAACTGGTTAATTTTAAAAGAAGGATGATCTCCCATTATACAGGAGTAATAAAACAAATTAGGCTAAAGAATGGGAATCCCATAACTAGCCTAGAACGATAACAGATATCAATAACAAAAATTGAAAGAATATAATTTGTTGATGGCTTTATCAGATTTCGATGAACAAATAACCTGCCGAACCCAGGAGTGAAAAAACAGACAGGGGACCTACAGAAAAATCACTAGGTCATCAAACAACGTCATGAGGCAATATCAGTGCAAGAAGCACCTAAGAGTTAAGGACGCACCCCTTAAGGTCAGAACAATACAAGAAGGCAGCAAAACTCTCTGGAGTCTTGTAGTAGAAAACAAGTCACAACACAAAAACAAGGACACCTGAGTGGAACTACAAGGATAATCTCCCGTTCTGCAGGACTCTGGGGCTGTGTGTTAAGCTCCGGGTTCCGGAGGCATTGTTTTTGCCTCTTTTTTGTTATTTTCAGGAGCCTGGGGCTGTGTGTTAAGCTCCAGGTTCCTGAGGCATTGTTTTTGTCTCTCTTTGTTATTTTGGGGTGCCTGGGGCTGTGTGTTAAGCTTTAGGTTCCTGAGGCATTGTTTTTGCCTCTCTTTTTTTATTTTTGTGGGCCCGGGGCTGTGTGTTAAGCCCCGGGGTCCCAAGGTATTGGTATTGGCGTGTTTTATTCGGCCTGTGGGTTGTCTGCAGGTCGTGTTTTCCTTCTCCACTATTAAGTTCTTTTCTGCCATCTTAAGCTTTGCCCTTGCTATCTCTATTCTCTCCCTCCCCTCTCCCCGGGAGGAGTTACAAAGCTAAATGGTCTTCTCGCCGGTGATTTGTGATGGGAACACTCTGTGGCGGGGAAATCCATTGTGTAGGTTTCCCTGTCCCGATCACCGTCCTTAACTCTATCAATTTCTCAGGCAAATTGATGGGCTGGAACACCGTATAGCCCAAACATATTTTCCTGAAGGTAAGTCGAGCCTATAGAAGGGATTAATTGTCTCAAGCAGATGGTACAAATCTAAAGAAACCCTTAGTAGAGTCAAATATCAAGGATCCATGACAGATGTCTGGGTAACTAGGTTTGAATGCATTGTCTAGAGCAGTAAAACCTGTTGATCAAAACTAGCTAGGGAAACCCTCTTAAAAATGTGGACGTGGCCAACAGGGCGTCTTTTTCATAATGGATGCCATTTTCTTTTAAAAATCTCGCCTTTTTCACACATTGTCATGCACAAGATATTTGCTTCAAACGTGATAGAAAGTTGGAAATCAACAACCACTTTAATAAACCAATGTAAATTTCATCCTTATTTATTTTTAGAACAACAATCATGGACATAAATTATGAGACTAATCCGTTTTTGTCGATATTTTGTCCTTTCAAGCACCCTTTCACCCTCTTTCCCCGTAATCAATGTTGATAACTGCACAAAACCTTGCACGTATTCCTATCAACATTGACAAGGGGGAGGGGGAATTTCAGCCTTCGGCTATGAATTTGTCTCATACGTTTTTTGTTGTCACGTCAACATATTTACAAAAATGTTAGTTTATAGTTGCGAGTGCATAGTCTATTCGCTCATATAAGCATTTGCATGTCTCATGGTGTATCAAAGGTTCACAAACAATCATAAACATAAACAACATAACTTCTTCCAAAATTTATAAAAACATTCTAACAATGTTTTATTCGATGAAAAGAAGAAACAGAACTAAAATTGAGAAGGGACATCTTTCATTGCATTATTGCAGCAAAGGTCTTAATCATGTTCACTCTCGCAGTCTTCATCACATGTTGTTGATTCATCACTTTCGTTGAAAATGTCACTTTCATCATCGCTTGATTCGGAATCTTGGGGACGTCGTTCTCTTGGTATTTTTAGCTCGGGAGGAAAGACAGCTGATCTATACCGTACAGGTACACATTTCCCACCAAGAATTCGTCAGCCATACTGTAATGGAGGTGGTAGAGCATCAGCCATATCAAAGTGCAGCCAAACATATGCTTGATATGCAACACGTAGAACCCTGAAATAATTGGATTCCTTCTCTGGTGGTAGCCTAGCTGTTGACTTTCGCTTCATTATAGACCATTTCTTTCCACATGATTGACCTAAGCCTTTGCTTGTCTTGTCATTGTATACGCATTCGATTGTAAATACCTCTAATAAATCTTTAACAGTCCTGTCAGAGACTGGAAGCTTCTTTCCAACAGATGAAAGGAGAGATCTAAAGTTAAGTGTTGATACTCTATCGAATATGGACTTCTTTCGTTGACCAAAAAAGCTTGAAATAGCATCTGCTCCACTGTTAGTAGGAAGAGGTATAATGACCTCAGCCATTTCTTTCGTACACAATTCTCTGCAGTTGTAAACAGACCGTTTCCGTTTCAATCTAAGAGTTCCATTGATCTTATGGGCAGTGTAAGCACACATCACGAAAACACCTGTGTCCTCTGCATCAACTACCACATCATTGATGATCCCCAATTGATCTCAACTTTGAATAGATATACCGTAGTACTGTGGGGCTTCAGAATGTTCACATTCATATTGTGGAATGCGGCAATGGGGTGACACGGAAATGTCTTCAAATTTATCAAGAGCAGAGTAGATAATTTTGACCCCTTTTGCTCCAGCCAAGGATGCGAATTTCTGTTTTAAGAAAGACTGTATTGGCCTTTTATTTCCCTTATTTGCAAACATATGATCGAATTCCCTTTTGCAGGAAATTAACCATTTTTGAGTGAATCGATGTTTCTTGAACCACCAACATAACTGCTGCCTGATCTCTTTGCATGCTCACTATCTTTCATGTTGACAATGCCATCTTCATAGCATTCGCTCACACAGACTCTCTGGCATATGGTATTGAATATCCGTCGGGACCAATCGGACCAAGTGTACTCAGCTACGTCTTTTTTCCCCTGTCTTCAACGAAGGGGGCAGATTTTCTCCACAAGAACCCAATATCTATCATTCTCGAACAGATTTAACAGGGTGAAGTTTGGTGGCTTCTCTGCTAGACCAACTGCCCTGACTGTAGAGAAGGAAGCTCTGCCCTTCTGAAATCGAATGGATCACAGTTGTACTTGTCAAAGAGACAGTCCATATCTTGGTTTGCTTGTTTGTCTGTTGATAGGCGCAGCTTATTGTTTTCCTGGTGAAACTTCGAAACAGTGTTCCGTTTATCTGCCATTCTATGCAGCGAGTCTCATACCGCAATTACATTGTTTGCATTCTTGTCATGTGAAAGCAAACCTTTCTCGTCCTTTAAAAGCCTCTTCCTACCGTTTGATCCTTAGTTCTGCCAGAAGAATTTATTTGATGGCTGAAGACTTAACACCGCTGCTTTCGAGTCCAACATTTTGCAGCAATTTTGTGTAATCTTGTAGCAATCCTTTCAAAGTGCTTGGCTCTCCATTGTCAACTATAGATGTCTTGACGTGCTTTGTGAACATAAGTTTGACTTCTTGTTATTAAATGTTTTGAAGGTACAACGGTTCAGATGACAGGTTGTCAGCTGTATATACAGGCTTCACATACTTCTTCCAGCAAGACAGATGATATCTAATTTCTGAAGCAAATGGATCGGGAGAAGCATCAATCACCTTAAAAACACGGCTTTTCATTTCCAGATCATGAAGGTAAATAGTGTGCGATTTGAAACTTTCCCAAGAATCTTTGTGTTGAATTATATGGAAGCAGTCTCTGTTGGGATGTTTAGTATCCTTCGGCAGCATGCACCAAATGCAAAGGTATTTGTCGTGAAGTTTTCCCACTTTAGTGCAAGCAGAATTATCTTATCTCTGTTGCTTTGCAACTTCACTAGAACCTCATCCTCGCTTAGCGTTTCAATGCATTCTTTCTCTTTTAGATTTCTAGCCTGTTGTAGCTTGCGGGAACTAACAATGTTTGCTTTGCAATTTCTATGCCACATTTTATCCTCGGGTCCTGTATCGTAAACATCATGAAACTTATCCAAACCCTTCCATTTCAGTACAAGGTCCTGAAACTCGGACTATAAGGTGGGGAAAAATATGTATGTTTTTCATCGCTGTGTTGTTTGCAAATAATACAACTTTCTCGTTCCCCAGCCAATGGATCAGTCTCGTCGTCGCGTTTTCTTTTCTTTCAACAATAAGTGGTTTTGACATGATGCTTCACAGAACTAATTTAGAAATAACTAATTGAAAATGTACACATATTCCTTCCACGACAAACTCTTAAACGCTTTTGAAATGATGATCGCTGATAATAGCCAACAAAGGCAAGGCTACAAAACGTTACATTTGTTTTGTATTCAAAAAATATTTGCATCTTCAAGAATAAAAAAACTTGATTGTTCAGCCATGTGATGTTACGTTACTTTGCCATGCCTTCCTTGCAAATCAATTTGCTACAGAAGTGTCGTTCACAACGTGTCTTTTCCACTGTTTCGCTGCAAATCAATCACTTCCAAACAAGCATTGTTTCAACGTAATTTTAGACCAAATTTTTATTGTGAAGAATTTATCCACGAAGAGCTACCATACTAAAAAGTTAAAATTTTTGTAAATAAGGTTCTTAAAATAGATTGCGATGAAATTTACATTGGTTTATTGAGGTGGTTGTTAATTTCCAGCTTTCTATAACGTTTGAACCAAATAATATGTTCTTGTGCATCGGAGTGTGGGAAAAAGGCGAGATTTTTAAAAGAAAATGGCAGCCATTATGAAATAGACGCCTCAGCTAGTTTTGATCAGCATGTTTTACTGCATTAGAAAATGCATTCAAACCAAGTCTAAAAGACATCGATCACGAATCCTTGATTTTTGACTCTACTACCTCCTTAAAAAGACAAAAAAACAAAATTTCGAGCGGTTTGATAAAAGAGGCTTTTTATCTTTTACAGTTAATTTTTAGCTTCGGCTGCTTGTATCTGGCTTGCTGCATGATAGGTCCATTTCTTCTTGCGTTGTTATGGTTTTTGTTAAGAAATGAAGTTGCATTGATAAAATGGACTTTGATGTGTTAGAAATATTCTTAACAATTCCAATGGCTCCTAAAATGGAAAACAAAGCGGCTGCGTGTGTTTGCGTGGTTAAAATATTCAAACGTTGATAATGGCACCCTACCTTGCCAGAATCATCCTGTCCATCCTGGCTTTTACCTAAAAGAAAAACGAAGATCAAGGATCCATTTGAATAATTGGAGAAAGAAACAAAAAGCATCCAAACAATGGCAGATCACAACAGATTTATGGCCCAATTTCCGTTTTATTCTGCTTACTATCTGCTACTTGGTTAGGTGAAAGGTTAACATTTTCATTCTGTTTGCCCTGAATAATTGATGTTCTTTGCAAGGTTTAAAAACAAAAAGACAGTATTTCATATAGCAATCCCAATATACAATAAATAGATGTAGGCATTTTAGAAATTGAATTTTAGATCATAGTCCCCCGTAAATGAGGTATTTCCGACAAGTGAAATTATTAAGATACTGTAGGGGTATGCATCATAAAACAGATAAATGACAAACATGACTAATAAATGGTTCTTGGCAAGAAAGTAAATAATCAAATATTATTTCCATATCTAATGCTTGCCTTGATCATTTTCCACTAAGTGCATATTGTATAGTATTGTATTATGCATAGTGCATAAGAAAACATTAATCGGGACAACCACGCTTTTAAAGTGTTTTTAAAGTGGACTTTTTTTCTTTTAAAAGTCAAATACTGCAGAGTTATACGTTGCAAAAAGTCTTTTATTGCGCGAAAATATCATTTTTCCTGGAACCAAATTTGGAAAAAAATTGAACAATTGATCACGCCATGAATTTGTGACATAACTAAGGGCATCTCATTGCGGCTGTTAATAATAATAATCATCAATAATAAGAATTATAATAATAATCATCATCATCATAATAATTATCATAATAATAATCCCAACAATAGTATTAATAGTAATAATAATGATAATAAAAATAATAAAAATATACAGGGTAATTAAATCAGCTACAATACATTAGCTGCTATCAATTCCAGCCCTGTTTTCTCAATGTTCTCAAGGTTTACAGTAAAATTGTGTCTATGAAAATATGTGATAAAATTCATTAAAAATGTTACTTAAAAAAATTAATCAATCCATAAAATGTTCTTTGGGTCCTTGCTTTTTTTTTATCATTTCACTGTACACAGTTCTCGAATTTCAGCATTCTTCAAATCACATGGTGAAATTTGCCGTCTGAGAATTTTCTCACAATAGTTTTGAGGAAAGTTTTCTAAATATCTTGAGGCTTCGCGTAGGTTAACATACTCAAAGATGAGCTGCAAACAGCTGCTGAGACTTCAAAAATGCATAGCTGTGCAATGTTGTTTACAGTAAAGTTCAAATTTGTCTAGAATTTTGCATGCTTCATTTTAGCTCTTTTTGAGATTCAAAACAGTCAGACAAGAAAAGGCAATTGGATGAAAATAGTTGTCATACAATGCAAAATGAACAGCAAGGTCCAAAATATCTTGAAAATTTACTTTTATGCAGTAAAAACCCTACATAAAATGATAGTGTAGGCCCAGCTAAGACTATAGAAATATATTTCTATCTGTTATTAAGGAATCTTCAGTTGTTCTTGCTCGTGCAGGGCAGAGAGAAACACCAAATCCAGAAACACCGAATTCTTTGAGGCCAGATGGTCTAAGATCAACAATGATTTCTGTCAATTTATGTGGAATTTGTTAATGATATATATATAAAGCTGTCAGGAGACTACGATATTTGCAATTTAGAGAATATAAAATCGTATTTCTCATAAAACAAGATCCTCAGTTTAGACAAGCAGTCCAATGTAGTCTAGCAGTTTTGCAAATTTATCAGTAGACTGACATTCATAACTTGGAGTGTAACGGTACTACCATCGGCAAGAAATTCTAAACAAGTGTCAACTTTGACTATCATCATGAATAGATAAACCAAAATGTGCTGTCGATGTCTGGCCATTCCATGCAGTCATTTTGCCCAATTCTGTTCAGGCTGGTATTAGCTTTTAAACTTGTATTCGATTTGTGATTGCTCAATCTATCTTGATGTTGCAGGGTTCACTGACCTCTGCCGCAGTGATTGGTTATCATCCATTTTGACTCAAGCAGTTCTTCCAGTTGCAACACGACGGGTCATACATAGATATTTGGAATCAGCGTAAAATTCTACACCAGAAAATGTAACAATAAAATATGGTTGGATTTGACCTTATAAGCACTGTAAGCATGGTTTAGTAGTTTTGGAGTAGCTAACTCTTAGGATCTTACATACAAAATGCTAAATTACAAGGTTGTAAACTCCCAAAAACCCTTTACCGCAGATTTTTTGATGAACGTTAACTGTTCCTTAGAAAACAGATCTTTTTCATCTATCCATGATTTACTTGCAGGCCTTACTGGGAATGGCTGTGTATCCACGGTTTAGCGGAAACCTTTCTAACCCAAATCAGTTGTCCTTAAATAAGGTCCTGAATGCACTACAGCTATTATTTCGTGACTAACATACCTCATTACCTTTTGTCTCAGTGTTCATTCTGGTTAGAGCTCATGCAAATAAAGCCAGTGCTAGTGCGTTCACCAAAATTCCAGCATCACTAACTATGAGTTAATTGCTGAATTTTTAGCTAAGATCAAAGAGACCATAGTGCTGCCTTCGATCTTCACTATTTAAAGGATTTGTGCCACCTATTTCACCCCATTTTTTTATTTAATTTTACGATGGGAAATATGGTCAGATGCAATAATTCAAGATTTTAAGATCAAAAATCTATTCGAGGGGCGCTTGGGGAGCGATTTTCTGCATTGTCACGTGATACTGTGA
>JAACYV020282405.1:0-14947 GCA_009936425.2 Chrysaora fuscescens
GATGAGGAAAATAAAAAAGCTCAAGATATTTCCTCTCATTCTCAAACAGCACCAACAATAGGGGGAGAAAGCAAGTCCAACTCTAATGACGACCCAATTGCCAAACCATTATCACCTCTTAGTCCACTGCAAATTGAGGAGGAAGCTGCTGAAGAATTTTATCCTGTGCAAGTTTCCCCCATCTCTGAAAATATGAGCAGAGATCGACCGCAACCTGAGCTTTTTAGACAAATACCTAAAGCCACACCTATCCATTCAGCTCTAACAGAATCCTTTCTGCATAGCCCTGCAAAGGCAGTCCTGAATGCTCCCTAACAGATCTTCGAGATGGCATAAAAAAAGTTTTAGTTAAAAGCTGGATGACTTAAAGATTGAAAAATCAAGCCAAAAAGAAAAAGGTAGTTTTGGCTCAGTAGATATCAAGGAGATGGAAAATGCCAGTAATCTCTCGAAAATGGCTGCAAAATTGTATGTGTGCCTTGCAGCAACTTTATAAAAGACAACCCTTTTATGAACAGGTAATTTCCAGATATAGTATGTTTATGTTATAACTAATTCGAATATTTCTGGTGAACGCTCAATACACATTTAGCGTCATAAGACTAACAAATCATTGATCTGTTTATCTTTTAGTACTCCTGCTCACCGATCTTGGGGACAAGGCCTTGTTTACCACATTAAGAAGAAAGAGCTGTTAAATGAAGGTTCAAACCAAACTTGGTACAGTTTTAAAGCTGGATATGTGAACACATGCGCTGCAATTCTACTCGCAGTGGTGGAATTTTCATATGAAAGCTCTTCAGCATATGATACGTATGAAGAAATTGCATGCAAGAAGTGCAACGGTGATGTGAATTAGATAAGCACTGGCATCGAAGTCTGCATAATAAAAGCCGCAACCTCACATCATGTTTTTGTCTTGCCGATTTTGTCGAAATTGGCCATGGCCGGTACATTGACGAGCACTGGAATGCAACCACATTTTTGAGTTGCAGTGGATAAATCAACGCCACATCCTTTTAAAGGAAAACGTTATTCCATGCCGATCGATGCCCATTGGTATACGAATACTCCAAGGATGCTGATGCAGTTCAAGGAGGCATTGGTAAAGCCCTAGCGAATCAGATATTCGATGTCATGAAGAACAATCTCGAATTGGAGAACAATCTTTCTCCTTGAAGACACTAACGTATGCCACTACGAGATTCTCCAGTTCTGCATATGAACAATGGGAGAAGAACTATGCCAGTTACCCTACCCTTGCTACAGCATTAATTGCAACTAGAGAAAATGTTGACGATGAGTGTGAAGAAGTGAGATACCAAATTAGAGGCCATGATTATGCTCTGGAAAGACTGCACGCAGGGAAAATACAAGCTCCAAACGAGCTAATCCTTCCAAGCCTTGCAGCGAATTGGCTAGACTTAACGCATGACGATATCGATGATTGTAAATTTAAAGAAATGAAGGTGCTCGAAGGCTGATTGGTTGTAAATCAAGAATCGACTACAGAAAATACGAGACAAGCAACAGCAAGGCAAAAAACCGTTGGAGTTACGGAGGAGATTGGAATTGAAGTTTGGTGGCGTTGATCAAGAAAACATCAAAAAGTTCGGATCTTGAAGCCAACATTGAAGACATGGCTTCTTTTTCATTTATTAATGAAAGGTTGTGTATTGGACATGAAGAAGGTGTTCGGTGGGAAACAAAAGGTGAAGAAGAATTTGCAAGCTACTTCTCGTATGTCTGTAAACTGCCCCTCATAAAGAAAGTACGCGACGAAGATATGCTTACGTTCACAGATCGTTTACAGAAATTTCAAACTCACTATCAGGGACATTGTTTGGAAAAAACCTAGGAGGCCATAGTGGAAAGGGTATTTTTACAAAAGACGGAAAGCAAATAGATAAGTTTTGTTACTGTCAACTACATGCCAAGTGCAGTATACTCTTGATAAATGGTTTATTTTAAAATTAAGTAATGGAGTAATCGCCAGGGCACGCATAAATGAAGAGTATCTATCTACAAAGATGATGAAATTATCAAACTCCTTGGCCGAGCCATGTGCATAACTGTAGATATTGCACTTGCTGGATCTGGATGTGAGTCTGTTGTCGAAGGGTTCTATAGTTTGGTTCGTGGGAACACACAAGGAAAGTGGAGGACCGTCTAATACCATTCTTATGCAATAGCAGATGTTGATTGGTGCATACCACAGCCAATACGCTCTTCCGAAACTATAAGAGCCATAGCCGATTTATATACAGTTGGTGATGAGGAGTTTGGCCTTTCAAGGCACAGGCTCCCTAATCGTACAGATCAGAGTGCTAGGATAGAAAAGTCATTCTAAAGACTCTAGGTCAGCAAAATTGTTGAAAGACTGCAAGCTAACGAACCCAGATGCCCCCATATCTTATTGGATTTTACAAACTAACAATAATATGTTTTTTTTCGTTTAAGAATTTTTTTTCTCAATATTATCTGTTCAGCTAGTCTTGCTGTTGCATTCTATACTTTATGGTTTAATGGTTATGTTCTGTTTTTGTTTTTGACTTACAGTTATAACGTTATAACGTTATAACGTTATAAAAAGATAACAAACACCAGATTTGTTAGGTCACGTGTTCTCCGACTACGTCCTCTTAATGGCGCCAGTTTGGGCCACGCCCTTATCGAGTGTGTGCAGTCAATATAAGACAAATACTCGGATGTGCACTTGCCCAGCTTTCCAGACTGGATAGAACTGGTCTAGAGGGGTCACCTTTGTTCGAAAGAAAGGGATTCGAGGCAGACGACGAGGATTTCGTGCAGCTTGTAGTGAAAGTTAACGTAGTAATTTTAGGCCCTTCCTTATCACAATCATATCATTTCTGGGTCTACTCAACTATTTCCCTCTTTGTCATCACTGTATCAATTTCAACTCACGCGCACAATTCACTCCATTTATAGACAAATAACTTTACAATCCTAACCCAGCCAACTTCCCTAATATGGTATGTTTGATTTAGTCTAACTTCCTCGAAACATCCTTTAAATTTCTTGTAATTAGAATTTCAGTTTAGTTCAGTAGATTGTTAAAACGTAACACTCTTCTCTTTCTCTGGCTCCGTGTTCTCTGCACATAAAATTAGAAATGCTTTGGAACAACGGAAGACGAAGGATGGGATTTAAGTGAACATCAACTAGCAGTCTCAATGTTCCTAAAAGCTCAACAAACAATGTTTTTCCCAAGATAAGGTCATATCTGAAGTTATACATCAGAAGCAGAATTACTTATATTGCGGTGTTAATAGCAATATCTTGCAATTTTCTAAAAGAGCTCAAGGGATGAAAACAAAAAGGTATATAGTGTATAGGATGTAGGCCTACTTACCTTCTTGGCAAAAAGTGCGTTACACAGCAGATATTTCCCCAATAAAGTGAGTTCACATTCAGTGACAACTAACCCAGGTACTAAAGGCCTAATGAAGACAACACAGTAAATGGCATGGCAAGTTTAGACCGCCAACATTGTGGCATCTATGCTAAAATTTACAATGTTGCCGTTCAGCTAAGCTTTTCTGCCCTACACAATAGTGCCGTTAATCAAGTTTGCTCCTACGCAATATTCCCGTATATTAATTGTGCCCCTACACAATATTGCCGTTTATTAAGTGTGCCCCTACACAATATTGCCGTTTATTAAGTGTGCCCCTACACAAAATTATCGTTTATCAATAGAGTCATTTATTAATCAAGTGGGCTCCTACACAATCATGCCATTTATTCATTAATTATTTCTTTCTGAAAAATATATATACCAAAAGGCATTGTGAGCTGTAGGCTGTGTATGCTAAAAAATATATATATAACACGTTCATCTCTGTGCCTTTGCCATACATACTGTAGGCTGCGCAGGCTCAGTTTCTATATTGTCGTTGGCCGTGGCCTGTATTCTGCAATTGCTCCCAGTGTAGTATTTAATATTGAGATCACATTAATATGCATACTTTCTTCCGTACCTTCGCACTTTTAGATACAGATTAGATCAAGATCCATAAAATGAGTTTAAACGTTCTTCATCGAATGTCACAAACCAACAAACTTTGTAAATAACCAATTCTATTTTTCTGATTAAGACACTCAAGTATCTATATTTTGAGGTTGTCAAACAGTTTTAAATCTAAATGGGGTTAGCAACTGATGGGAAACAAGGAAAAATTATTCAGTGCAGTGAAAATTACTTTAGTACATTAAAGGTTAATCAATTTACTAACAATGATAAATATTCGAGAACGATCTCACCGAGGCTGTTGAGAATTGGGTCCTGAGAGAAAACTTGTCGTTGAGTTTTTTCGGTATACTTGATCCACTGAACATAAAACTAACTAACTTAAAAGGCTTGAGTGATTATATACAAGTTAATGATACTAAAAATAAGATAAGCAACGTAAATGTAAACTGGTGTTGATTAAAAAAGGAAACGGCTAGGCTGGGAAAGGGATGACTAACCTAACTTATCTAAATGCAAAGCAGCTAAAAAAAAGTAAGGGAAATTATCTAAACGCAATGTGATGCTGCGTGTGACGCATGGGTATGTCGCGTGTGGGTATGTGCAATGAAGAATGAATGGCTAGTGAAAAATGCTAAAAAATCTAGATGGCCTAAATATAAAATTCGCTACATATCTCCCCTCCTAAAATGTGAGCGGAGGAGAAACATTCGGTAAAAAAAAATCAATAATATGTTAAAGATAAAGCTTTCAGCGAGAAATATCTAACGACCAAGTTCAGTGTCCAAAACGATCGGGAAAATGAACTCTTCTGCCAGAGCGAGTGACACGCGGCGAGCTTTCTGGGGTTGGTGTTGAAGAACCAGGTTGAGGCGGAGGTGAAGGCGTTTATATAGAAAGTTTGGTAGGAGCAGAATCGAGATAAGCTCGATCGAGGCTAACCATTTGCGATTTGTCGTGTTTGCGGATTGTTAAGTGTTTGTCGTTGCGGCGAAGAATCTTTTACGGACCATCGTAGGGCGGTTGTTGAGGTTTGCGGACAGCATCATGTCGCACGAAAACATGGGTGCAGTTGGAGAGATCATGTGGAATATACGATTTGGTTGCCTGTGTGCGAAGACAGATTGGTTGAAGCTGTCTCATAGCATTTTGTAGATGCTGGGAGTAAATGGTATGATCAATATTAGATTGGCTAGAAGTCGATGTGAAGTATTCACCAGGTAAACGGAGTGTTATCCCGTAGAAGGAGTGTTATCTAATTGCGCCGGCGTGGAGTCAAGATCTGGTTTGGCAGTGGTGCGAATACTCAGCAGAATGAGCGGAAGAACTTGAGTCCAATTCGAATAGACCGTTGGCGCAAGGATGCTAGGAAGTGGTACGAATGCGTTTAATGTCGAGCAGTGTGCTAAGATTGTTGAAAAGTGATGATTCAAATTGCGCACCGCAATCCGTTGTAACGGTCGAGGGAACACCAAAGGTGAAGATCCATCGCGAAACGAAAACACGGGCAACAGTTTCGGCGGTGATATCAGCAATAGGAACTGCTTCAGGCAGTTGAAATGATGAACGAATGTGAGAAGATATTTAAAACCATTTGACGGAGGAAGAGGACCAACAATGTCGATGTGTATGTGATCAAAACGAGCATCTGGAGAAGTGAAAGTACCAAGTGGTGTTACAGTGTGTCGATGGATCTTGGCCTTTTGACAGGGAATACAAGAGCGAGTCCAATTGCGAATGTCTTTGTTGATTCCAGGCCAAACATAACGTTGTGTGATGAGATGCTGAGTAGAGCGAATACCCGAATGGGCGATAGAATGAAGATTATTGAAAACGGAGCGACGATAGGATCGAGGAACGTACGGTCGAGGATTGTTAGTGGAAGTATCGTAGAGAATGGTACCAGATGAAAGGGGCAAGCGAAATTCTTTGAGATGAAGAGAAGTACTGTACAGTTGTTGTAAATCCGAGTCTTCTTTTTGAGCTTTGGAATGAAGAGCGAAATCCAGCTGAGTAGAAGTTGACATTATCGGTGCCAATGATGTGACGAATGTTGGAGGTGAATTGCGAGACGTAATCGAGATGACGAGTTTCACGAGGAGAATGACGGTCTGGGCAGGCAAATAGAGCATGCGTGAGAGGCTTATGATCAGTTAATACGTAGAACTCTCGGCCCTTCAAGCAGTGACGAAAGTGGCGGACTGAGAGGTAGATTGCCAGAAATTCACGACCGAAGGTGCTGCACCTGGTTTCTGCTGATTGTAATCGCTTGGAAAAGAAGGAGATAGGTTGCAAAAGACCATTGATACGCTGCTGAAGAACTCCACCGACTGCGACGTTTGAGGCGTCGACCATGAGACGAACTTGAAGAAGGATGTGCAAGCAACGTAACTTTGGCGAGAGCTAACTTGATGTCATCAAACGCAGATTTCGCTTCTTCCGAGAGCGGAAAACATTCAGCGTTGCGCTTGGGTGACAGAAGATCTGTAAGCGGCTGGACGATTGTAGCACAACGAGGGATAAACCGACGATAGAAATTCATTAGACCCAAGAAATTCGCGAAGCTGGCGTAGTGAAGACGGCGGTGAAAAGTCTTGAATCGCGTGAAGCTCCTAATTTGGGGAGATGTTATGGCCAAGAAATTCTAACGGTGTTGAACCGAACGCATTTGGCAGGATTGACGACGATGCCATATTCGGTGAGACTACTGAAGAGAATTTCAAGGTGCTGTAAATGCCCCAATTTGGACGAACTTGAAATAAGGAGATCGTCAATGTAGGCGAAAACAAAATCAAGACCACGCAAAAATTGACGGATTTGGGGGTTGATTTATTAGAAGATCTCTAACTTCCTGGGCAATTTCTGGCTGCAGAGAAGCGATGACATATGCAAATCTGGTGGACTGAGATGTTATGTTGCGCGTGATAAATTGTGCTTTAACTTGAGCAAACCAGACAATGGGGTCGTTAGGCCAGAGTGGCGGAAGTTTGATACTAACATTAGAAACAAGAGGTTGTTTAGGTACAATAGGAAATGATGTACTGGCAGGAGTAGCGGATTCGGACTCAATCATGTTGAAGAATAACTTATTTGCATCAGCTAGCGAAATATACGAAGTGGAAAACCCAAAACGAAGCAAAAACGACGTATAAAAAGCGCACGAACGGAGCAAATTGAATAAAGAACAGCAATCAAAACGGAACGATTGCGTTCCCGTGTGAACGGGGCCTTGAAGGCAAAGAAATGAAATATTCTTTCTCGAACTATCTGCAGCAAACTTTGTGTTATTACCCACTTAAAGCAGTATGAGAAATTAACAGCACAGTCAAGAAACTCAAACTAATGGTCAATCTTCATTACCGTTTACTTTAGAACCACATCGTCCACTACATTCATCTTCAGCTACATTCTGCAGGTGACTCAATGAAGTTTAAATACAATCTAGACACTGAAATATACCAAGCACATTCATTCTGGTTGTCGGCTTTTTCAGCTGCTGCCCATGCTGGTGTGCAAATCAGGGGTATATTCTTGATGTTGGTGATGGGTCACCGGAGTATACATTTTACAGATCTCATTATCTTTGTCAGCCTCCAGTTTTGTTGATGATAAAGTTGTCTTCCAACTCCTTTTGAATTCTGCAAGTGTTATGAGAGGGAGCCTATGGGATTCATTTAATAATTTTACATGCCGCGTATGAGATATGTCACTGCAATGAAGGAAAAGGTACCCAGTATTTTTCGGGAATAAAACAACCCGCGTGCGGCAAACCACACAGGCAAATTCATTTGCGCATGCGCTTCGCACGCATAATTATGCAAGACGGTAATTAAGAATGGTCAGAAAAATAGGTATTCAAGTCTTCGTCTGATGATAAATATAATCAAACTACCTTAAAATGAGTATGTTTGTTATGCCTATGTATACTACAGGACTACTAAGCAGGACTAATCTGTTGTCTGCTCTGTTCACGTTCAGCTATCCAAACTCAAGTCCTTTCTCCAGCGTCAAGTCTCCTCAAGAGTGAAGTTATTTGTTCGTGCATAGCACCTTTATCAGAGTCATGCATTATTAACAGTTTATTTTTTTTTCAATTTTAAGATAATAACTATTATCTATAATATAATATAAAATTAATGATTACATATGATTACATATTTTAGGATTACATATAATTTCTTTTGCAGCCATCATGATCTTGCCCCAAAAGGTAAACTGGAGGATCAATCTATCATGCCTAGGAAAATGAAAAAAATGATTTCAGTCAGCAGGGTTGCGGCTAGGAAAATTCAAGATTTAAAAAGAAGTATGCATTTCCAGATGAGACTATAAAATCACAGCTTATTAACAATTTACAACACATAATTGTTCTTATTTCGCAATTTAATTTTGAATGTATTATCGTTTTTCAGAGGGACGAGACCACAAGAAAGAGGCAAGGAAAAGCCAAAATAATAACAATTTGAAAATTAAACCAGGTGAAACTAGAAAGCAGTTCTTTAGCAGACTTGATAATCAAGTTGATGTAGCCTTAAACACTGCATTGATGGGGACAAAGAAACTAAGAGAGAGCAGAAAAAGGTATTTTGATAAGCATTCACTCGGGGCTCTAGATCAAACTCTTAACTTTGAACTACACTTCAACAAAATCTTCAAACATGCTGCTGAAAGGTTATACCTTTGGGCAAAATGAGGCCTTATCGACAGCGGAATTTGTTTAAACGACAATGATAATGGAAAATTTCGGGTAGTGTTGATCGATCTCAGTCATGCAAGACGGAATTGAAAACATTGAGGTTTAGAAAGACATATTTACTGTTAAAGCCAGCAAGATCCTTATAATAACAATATGTAAATACTGATAGGTTATCCTGTTTAAATATTCACGTATTATTATTTTCATTATTTTTCAATGTTTAAAACAAACTTTATGGTATTGAATTACTGCTAGATTTGTTTAATTTTCTTTGATTGCTATTACTGTTACCTTTCAGTCATTTGAAGAAAAGAGATGAAAAAGTTAAATCGAAAAAGATGAAACCATCCTCATTTGCCAATGAGAAGAGTAATCATATTCACCCTCAAGGTATATTTGTTATTCCTTATGACATTCGGCTTGTAGTTATTCCAGTCAATTCTATTAAAATGCATGTTTCATACCAACCGTATTCTTTTTATTCGATTCCCCAATAGTTTAAACTTTAAAGGGATATGTTTATATTATCACAAAAGAGGAATAATGAAGTGCTTTATTATTGTGATAATATTTGCAACACTCAAACCCCCGAAGAAGTGTGGGAGTTGAGACACAAGGCAGACAACAAAATAGTTTTTAACTTCTCAACTGTAAAACTCGATAGATCTGTCTTTGCGGTACTTAAATGTTTAAAACCGGAGAACAAAGACATCGTATTAGTTGTTGTTTAGTTAAACTAATAGGTTGTAATCAATAGAGGTCTTGAAAGTTTATTTTAAATTTTAACTAAGAAGAAAAGAAGAAATCCCTCCTTACCGACCAATAGCTAACCAACCTATGTGAAATTGGGCATGGTTAAGTCCTAAGTATCATTAAAACCCAACCGTTTCTGAAAGCGTAGTCACTTTTTTTATTCTGTGGAAGCAATGATCCAGTCTAATTTTTGTGATAAAAGCCAAGAGGTTTTCTTTCCCAAAATGTGATAACAAAATGTCACCAATATTGCTAAACGCTAATTGAAATAAGATATTTTATATTTGCCTTCTTCTATTGTTAAAGGACTTGAAGCAAAGAACTATACTGATATTGTTAAATTTGGTGAAGTAGTGAATGAACCTCCTCAAATCTCCATGATACCGAGAAAAGCAAAATTCAAGAAGGTAAAGTTTTCATTTATGGCTGGCAGTCCTAACTTTCTGATCATTTCATAAGGTTTAAATTTGAAATCTGATTTCTTTTTTAGATTCTTCTTGGTTAAGAGCTTCTTGGCATTTATTTATTTCAAAGTTTTTTTAACTTTTGCTCGTGTACAATGAATGATAATAAGTAAATTTGAGCCTGTTAAACTTTTTAAATCATGTAATCACTTTGTAAAATTATTAATGTTTTCGTAATTTATATTTCAGGTGTCATCTTCCAATATGAAGCTTGCTTCTGTTATGTTAGAAGGCAATCGTGAAAATAATGTCAATGATCAATCGAATAAAAGTGTTCCTACCAAAAAAGTGACTTACAGCAAAGGTGAACTCGACGACGAGCGTAATAAAATCATAGCTGAGTACAGGAAAATGAAGCATAGAAAAAATCACAGCAGATTTGTGGCACCAACTATTTCATAGTGCTTGTGATCATTATTGAAGAAAGTTTTTGTATCTCGTCATTGTCCATTGTATACCAACATCCCAGTGGACATCTGCATTGATTGATGAAAGTTTGATATTAAGGTGGCACTCAATGTACCGGAGAGGAATGCAAAACGTTCTTTTGAAACGAAGTTAAGCTGAGAGCTTGGCAACCACGGAAGAAAAAGCATCATTCAGTGCAGCAAAATCTTAATGATAAAGCAATATTTTAATAAAATGTCAGCCAGTCTTGGTTTCTTCATCCTCATATTCAAAGGAGAGAGAGAGCGATTTATATAGCCTACATAACCTGCATTCTCAAACGTTTCTTAGAGTTATTGCGATGCCGTCGTCCTGTTGTTATGCTAAGGAACTAATGGCTTGGGAAACCTTTATATATATATATTCGATTTAAGTAAGATATTGACTATGATTCGTATAAGCAATATCGTACTATCGATCATTTTTATAGTACTATCGGCTTTACGCCAAGCATGTGGAAAACGTCCTGTAACTTTGCATGGTTGTTAAGAATACTCAAATATTTGTTAATTTGGTGCATACAAAAATGACAGCATATTTTAGCAGAATGATATTTTCTTGTAAGGCCGCAGTGAACTCCAGTCACTCTTACTGGCCATAATCCCAGTTTCAAGACTCAACTCTGAAATCAAAGTCTTAACAGCCTTCTTTTGCTTTTGTCTTTCTCAAAGCCATTGTTTGTGTTTATTCCAAGATGTAATTGTAAAAACTATGATAAAAAGAAGATTAATAAAAAGGGATTAACCTATTCGAAGTGTGTGAAAAACTGGAAACTTCCAAGCAGATCAAATCTGCTTCCTTTTGCTACTCTTTCAGAAAATGTCCTTAAAACGGTGCAGTAGCTCCTCGCTAACTTTCATTTGACGCCATCATAATATTCTTTATTTATCTTTTTGTCGGTTTCTAAAAACATTATCCGTAAGCCCATCCTTGTTGAACTCCATTTAAACTTTCCAGAAGACGGATAAAGGACATGAAAATTATAACCAGATCCTTAAGGTATCTCAAAGGTATCCTTAAATCAAATGAGAAGTTTCTTCAACAGCTTATTGCATTAAGAAAGCTAATATGTTGTAAAAAGGAGGCTTGAAATTCAACAATCTGCAGGCTAATTATGGTCATGTAGCTAGAAATGACGAGAAAACCATTCCTTAAATGAGGAAAATATACTAACAATTCGGGCCTAACCCTTTATCGAAATGACTTAAATTCTCTGTAATTCTTCACAGTCATGGCTTGGCTTTCCCCTGTATAATATTCCTACGATGTGTCTCACTTAGCAATTGTGAGCAATTGTCATAAAACCATCATCATAATCATATACATCTTTCGATACGTCTGATTCTTCTCTTTTGTACTGTCCTATTCAGGTCATTTAAAGTGAACCATGCATTTGAAATGCAAATGGCAAAAAATGCGACAAGAATAAAAAAAGTTTTGAAAGTACAGATAATGATTTGACTACCTGCAAGAAAGAGCTCTCAAAACTTGCTTCGCATATGCAGAAACGTACCAAAGTATGACGCATGGGCAGTACAAAGCCTACTCGACCTACAAGTTTCTCAAACAAGAAGGAGCAAAAAATGTTGCAATAACGCAGTGGAAAATCATGTTTTATGAAAACCTTTGCCTAATACCCAAAATACCAATTTTCTACCTTCATATTTTTCATCTTTGCTAATTTTTTATGTCCAAATGTGTTGTGCAACGCTCCCTTTTGGTCGATTGGAGATGCATGTAAGGATATGTCAATGTAAATTTTCTGTAGCAGCAAGAAGTTAAAAATGATGAAGAAAAGTACATGATCAATAAGGATTAGCGGCTTAGGTGCAACAGATCTGCAGTTTTATTTTTATATTTAATTTTTTTAATTTCGTTTCAAAGCTTATAAATACTATCATGGACCATAAACTATAAACTATAAATATTATACAATAAATTTTAAAGCATATATTATTAAAGTCAACATTATCAACTAATAAATAACTAGTAAGCAATAAATATAATTTGGCATAACCTACATTTGGTATGTTATAAAGTTTGCATTGGCATTAAAAATAAACTTTCCATATAAGATTTTTAAAAAAAAAACACAAATGCTGTTTCAGTCTTATTTGTTTAGGTAGTAGTTAAAAGTTATTTTGTTTATTGGTAAAAAGTGTTTCATCATTTTGTAGATTGTGAGTGGATCGATGTAACATGGACAGCTCATTAAAAAAACCTGTGTTTAAGTTCAGGTTTTTATTTTTTTTATACATTTGGCAATCTGTTCAGGTTTTGTCGATATATTGTATGTGCTTGGTCTTTGGCTAATAGAACTTCGAAAGTGTAATCGTAATCGTAATCGTAATTATATGCTATTCAAAGTTTAATCCAACGGTGTTAATGAAATTGTTCATTTCTGGCTGCAGACATCCAGATTAGTGGGTAACAATAATTAAAGATGTAATGCATGTTTTCATTCTCTTTTTTCTTCACTTGGGTAAGAATCTATTCTAGATAGGGCTCTCATATTTTCCGGCCTCACTACGATTCCTTTTTATGTGATTAACGAAGTTGAATTTGTTATTCAACTTTATGCCAAGCATTTTCTTTTTTAGTGTTTTTGATTAAGGAATCACCTATGTTTAATTCACCCCCGCTGCAGTTTATTATGTGGGGTTCAATTATCATCTATTTACATTTATCTTTAATTAAAAGCATGCTTTTGTCCCTGTACCAATTATTCAATGTGCTTGTCTTATGTTCAAGTATTAGCTATGTATCACTTATCATCAAAATTAGATATATATAATAAATAAAGAGGTTAAAAAGCAATCATCCTAGTCCACAACCTTGCGGGATGCCTTAGATTTTATTTCTCCATTCACTATAGTTTGAGTTTATTTGCACTCGTTGAGTCCTTCCTTGAAGAAAATTGTATAAGAGGCTTGCTAAATGGTTCCTTCTTTAATTTTACTACTCTTTGTTACATATTAATGATGGTTGAAATGTTTTTCTTTTACTTAGTTATATTGAAGATTCATCAGTGCGGGAATGGCTCGACGTGGACCATATAGTCTTTACAGAGTACGAATTCCTTACATGATGGACAAAAATAGAACGGAGTAATACGCAAATCTTTGCTTTGGTCTCTTTCAAGAATCCATTCACCTCTCGTTGCATTTTAGCATAAACAATAGGGTTTACACAGCCACTAAACGCTGCTGGGATGAATATGGTGTAATTTAACGTAAAAATTAACTCAGTGTCTAATGAAGTTGGACTGTAAAGAATTATGTAATTTAGAATGAAATAGAGGATCGCATACGGCATGGTTAAGAAGAAGAATAAAGCAACAATAATGATAAACATACGAACAATCTTTTTATTTTGCTTGTTTCGCATGAGCATTGCTTGATTATTTGCATGCTGAGCTGTATTCTTTTTTAAAGCCCCGGATGCAAAGATGTATGCTATTGTGATAATGATATTGGGTAAACACCATATACAAAATACCCAGAAGCCAATGTATATGATATAATCTCCAGCACCGATGATTCCATCATTAGAGTCCCAGCATACAGACCCTGTAACCTGAAGGCGAAGTGAATAGGGAATAGTGATGCCAATAGAGAAACACCAAATGCAACTTAGAGCAGCAACAATTTCCCATCGATTTAGTCTTGATGCAAATGGTTTAGCAATAATTCTGAAAAAGCAGAAAATAAACGCAATGTAGTTTGATGCCTTTAGAAATAGTAGTTAAAACATTCCAACATTAAAACGAAGACCGCTGCGGAGACTGTGCCAAGTTTCCGAATCTCACGACAAGATTTGAGCCGTTTTTTTACGACCACTAAAAAACAAGGTACAGAACTATCAGTTGTTGTTGTCTTACGAACACTGATCTTTGAATAATAGGTCATAGAATAACGTGCACTTTTTTCTCAAGCAGGTCAAATGACATTGTGTATGGCAAAAGTCTGCGTACCGGACAACCGGATTAATTTCTTATCGAATTCGTTGGCCGTACATTCTCCTCGTGCCACCTCTAGGGCGAATTGATTCCACTCCGAAAAAACGATACAGAGCGTATCGGATCGGGTTAAAACGATCCGGTATTGTGTAAACAGGACCATAACCTAGCTATTGTACAGAAAGTAGAGATATAATTTAAAGATATACTGCTCTCTGGCTTTAGCCAGGCATGAAAACCAGGAATCGAGTGCACCGGAAGCATTGGTGAAAACAAATAATACAGTCATAAAGGCCAATAAATACAATAAATATTGTGTTTCTGTTAAATTACCTAAGATCTAAATGTGTCTTCTATGCCGTTGAAGGCTTTACAACGCCTAGATAACTTTCTTACTTAAAAATCATCATAACTTACCTGTGTCTATCAATGGAGATTAAAACCATCGACCAGGATGAAGCGCATAAAGTTGCTGGTAAAATAGACGGAAATACAACACACATTGCAGATCCATATAACCAGCCGCTAAAATCCGTTGCCAGGTCATTCAGCATTACAAGTGGTACGAAAACTGACGAAAGAAAATCAGCGCAGGCCAGGGAAAGAATGAAAATGTCACTGCTTGAATGTTTGGTCTT
>JAACYV020282627.1:0-12703 GCA_009936425.2 Chrysaora fuscescens
AGTTCTAGCTTAAAAGGCATCATCACAGGATCATGGCCACCGCAGGGTTTCGGCCTGATGATCCCTGATTGGCACTTCTTGTCCGGTAAATGCCAGCTGACCCTCTTCAAAAGTCGATGATTGTAGGGAATTTTGACTACAAGAAGGTGGTGATGTTTCCAACAACATTTGCCATTTGGTTTCCAAACTCCGTATTCTCCAGCTGTCTATTCCAGTTCTCTGGGCCTTTGTGATCGATCTTAGCATTCTAGTTCCCCTGCATAATCATTATGTCATTTTTTATCCGTCAATAAATAGTTGTTCTACGTCATGGTAAAATTTTTTCATCTTTTCAGTCTGCAACCGCCGAATAGACCTGTGATCACGTTTGGTATGCTACCTGCTACGCCTATGGGCATCAATCTACTTGAGACTTGAGCGCACCCAGTCAATCATTTTGCACTTTCTCGTTCATCTAGGACTCATTACACTCTGTCACAGTAGCGTCTTTTTTTCACTACTGTAAAAAACTTTATGGCCATCTTTTGTCGTTGTTTCACCAATCCCAGCCTATCTCGTTTCCACTATTCCCAAGAAATTCCAAACACGTGTGCAGACGTCGTTTACAAAACCTTTCAGTTGGCCCATGTTATTTGTTGGAGTGCTCACATTTCGTTTCCCGATATTCAAGTTCTTCTTTGCAATTGCGTGTGTCTTTTTGGGGAGCCTGTTAATAGCACATTTGTCATGTCATGCACTTGTTATGTTTGGTTATGGCCATAGGTCTTTCATCGGCGGGTACTAATGGTGGCACCGATCTCCTCTCCATAGCGCAAACCCAGCTAACTAGGGTGATTGTCGCATCCGATTAAGATGTCTTCTGCCAGATGAACCGTCAACTACTGCTGCTGAAAATAGAGGCTGGTATTACGCATATTAGGCCAATTGCATATTGGGGCAATTTGCCTGCATAGCACTGATGTCAAATTAGTAAAAAAAGGAAACTTACCTTTAGTTAAACGCTGATTTTTTGATTGTGGAGCAGTTCGAAGATTCTGGAACGAAAAATTAACATATTGAAAGGAACCAAAACGTCACAAATTTCACAATTGAGCAAAGATTGCACACTTTTATACCTAAAACAGAAATCTCTAACTCAAAAAACTCCTTTTATAGTCCATTGTACCATATTTCATCATTGTATCATCAAAAGGGATAGAAATGTGTTGATGAATGACATGGATAACTCGCTCTGTTGGCAGATTGACAGAAATGAACAACCATACGGTGAAGAAAACGGTGAAGAACAAGGATCCTTTATTTGGATTATCTGTGACGTATGAATTACCAGCTGTCGACTGCATGTTGAAAAACGAGAAAACAACAAGAATTAATGTCTTTGCTTCCCAAAAAGTCTAACTAGACTGATTCTGTTTTATTTTGACTGATTGATTATTATTTTAACTGATTATTACTTTGATTGATTATTATTTTGATTGATTATTACTTTGACTGATTATTATTTTGACTGATTATCATTTGACTGATTAATATGATTAATATATATGATTTGACTTATTTGACTGATAAAGACTCCTGATCCCCACCAATCATACCATAGGCAATAGGATCATACCATGGTCAATAGGATCACACAAAGCTAATTTATCGAGAATTAACACTGCATGCATTTACATGTATTTTAATTAGATTGCACTGTTCTGATATTAACTTGAGTAGCGTTTCATCAGGGTATGTAAGGTATTCAGTGAAAACCCTGGGATATTCATTTAAAACAGACGTTGAAGAGCAAGAACGTTTTTGAAAGGACTCTCATTTTAACTCACCTAGCTCGCTCGTCCCATACTCTTCCTAAGCTGCAAAACATCCAGTGAAAAACGTGCCGCTACGACAATGCTTAAAATCTTCAAATTTTCCATATTAGGTATGTAATGATGTCATGCTACCAACTCATCAATAAATTGGTAAAAATAAATTGGTTTCAAAGACCATTCAGTTTCCTTCAATTTTCAACTTAAGTTTGAAAATAAGAATGACATGGAAAATTGGTTGATCATTCTAAACTAACATAAAGAAAGTATTGTACTGAAACGAAAAGCGTATTTACCTTTGGGTTTGCTTTAGTCCCCTTTAAATCTCTGCCTCCTAAACAAATAATACATTTATTTAACCACACTGTTCCTGTGGGTAAATGTTTCCGGGTGAAACGGTCTACCAGGTTAACCAATGAAGGAAATGCTGATTGTTCACATGCTGGTTTTATCATACGCTCTAGCGGGAGAACTAGAGACCACGTGACTATCTTCAAAATTTTGCGGCCTTACGAGAATTAGCTGCAGTTGTTTCTGTTAGCATCGCAGCAACGGTTTTTTAAAAAGAATTTTACGGTTACAAGGTATGATTCTACTAGGGGAGTAATATGTCGGAAATCAATACTGCAATGATGTCTTTTAAAGCTAGAAAGTACACTGTTTGTTATTTATGTAATGTAATTGTAATTTATGTACATCATGTACATTACAATAAACATATAAACGAGCACTGTTGTTTTTAGTAATTCATGATATTACCTCTAAAGTATTATTCTGTTAAAGGATAACAATTATCCAACTTAGAAAGTTCACTGTGGGGCATTAATGACGGAACCGAGGCAGCCCCAGCTACTGAGAACAAGGCTTATGAACAGTTTGTGGTGAGAAGAAACTGAACATTGGCTACTATCTATTTATTCGTGGAACAATCGTTACTGTACCTGGTTTGTGACCCGGAAAATCCTGCCGATGTATGGAAAAAGTTAGCAGATCAATTCCAGAAGAAAGCATGGAGAAATAAATTAGCCCTTAGAAGAAAGCCCTTTTCGCTGAAATTGAAAGATGGCCAGTCCGTTCAGAATCATTTATAGGCGATGACAGACATTTTCGATGAGTTATCTATAGTTGGTGATCCGATCGAGGAATGGGATCGTGTTGTGAAACTATTAGCAAGTCTCGCAGAGTCATTTTATACCTTGGTCACTAAGTGGCTAGCGAGAGACGTACCGAAAATGAAACAGTCACTGAGCGGCTACTTCGTGAAAACAGCAAGCTGAAAGAGAAAGAGGCCTGTGGAACAACGAATGGCGATGTTAAGGCTCTGGCGTCTGGAAGAAGAGGTCGAAGGTGCAACAACTGCGTAAGAACTAGACATATCAAAAGAAACTGCCGAGAACTTCCTAAGAAAACAGAAAATACAACTTACAAGGGAAAGCGTCCGAAACAGAAGGCATATAACATATTCAACAAAGACAAAGAAAAAGACTCGAGCAGCTCAGGCAGTGATTCTGTTGGATTGCTGGCAAATCAGACATTCTGAGCAAGCACTACCGAAGATCTGATGACTGGATCATAGATTCTGGTGCAATATGTCACATGTGTAACGATTTAAATCATTTTGCAGATTCATTCGGAATTAAGTCAGCCTAAAGAGATCACACTTGAAGATGGACATCTGGTTCAGGTTTCAGGTAAAGGTATAATACTGCTGGGTATGAAACTATCTGACAAAAAAGGCACAAAGATGCAAATTGAAGGATTTGTTGTATGTACCAGAACTCGCTTACAATCTACTGAGTGTCTCCAAATTTACCTAAGCTGAAAGAAGCTGAAGTTTGTATCATCTGGTTGTGAAATATTTGATGAAAAGCAGAGTATTGTTGTTCTCGCGACAAAGGGTTAGAAGCCTGTATTATCTAAACTGTTGTTGCTGCTAATGAACATACTAATGATGTCATGAAACATTTAAACGGCAAATCAAAGGAAATAATTCGGCATCGAAGATATGGACAACTTGGTTTAAAGAACTTGGAAAGTCTAGCATCCAGTCAGTTGGTGGATGGTTTTGACTACCAGAAATAGAACGCATCAAATTTTTGTGAGCCGTGCGCAGATGGGAAGCATCATCGAAGCAAGTTTCCAATTTTTGGAAGAAAAAGAGCCAACGAAGCACTCGGAATAGTTTATAGTAATGTTTTTGGAAGGCTTGAAGCAAATTTTCTCAATGGTGCTTAATATTTCCTTACGTTTATTGATGACAAGTCAAGATATCTTTGGGTCCTCGATAGGGTTCTCGTTAAAAAAGACATGAGAAAAGGCAATGGAAAGTTAAATGGAATAATAAAAACAGAACAGAGTCTGGAATCTTGTTGAATTACCTAGTTGAAAATGATTAAAGCTCCATTGTATGAACAACTGAGCTGGAGCAAGACATCAATATGAAGTAACCGGGGAGATACACTGTTAAAGGAAATGAACATGTAGTTGAAACAAAGTCTATATGGACTGAAGCAATCCCCTAGGTGTTGGAATGAAGCACTAGACAAGCACTTGAAGACAGTAGAATTCAAACCAGCTACTAGTGATCCGTGCATCTATACAGCTTCAGGAGGAGAAGTCTTCTTAATTGCTGTTGACGTTGAGGACATTACCTTGGCAAAAAAGACTGATGAACGCATGAAAGAAGTCAAGAAACTAATTCCAGTTAGTCCAATGTTAAAGACATTGGTGAACTCACATCATTTTCTTGGCGTAAAGATTGCTCAGAAGAAATAATCTGGTTGTTCAGATACAGATTGGGCAGGAGATTTAGATGACTGCGAATCTACCTCGGGATATATCTTCGAAATTAGTGAAGCAGCAGTTAGCTGGAGTAGCAAAAAGCAGACCTGCGTTGCACTATCAAACGCTGAAGCTTAGTACATAGCTCTAGCAAGAACAGTTCAAGAAGATTTATGGCTGCAACTGGAATCAAACCAACTGTCATATATGAGGACAATCAATCTGCTATATGTTTGGCGAAAACTCAGCATCAAAAATCACTTTATTCGAGAGCATGTTGCATCTGGAAACATAGAATTACAGTATTGTAAATCCGAAAACATCATAACTGAAGTACTTACGAAAGGTTTTAGCAGTTCTCTTTTATGAAACTACGAGAGATGATTGGAGGGAGTCATAGGAACAATTGAGCAGTCCAGCATCGAGTGAGGAGGTGTGTTGCAAAAATACACTCTTACCAGACTGCCAAAATATTGTGGAACATTCTAATTTATTTTTTATTAACATTCTAGAATATTCGTAGTATAGGTTATATTCCATTTTTAAAAATGATAACTTTCGTTTTATCGAACCTTCTGGAACGATACTTTTCTAGAATCTAGTAGAACATTACACTACACATTACTGCTGTATTGGGTTGTTTTCAATTATTCATATTATTACCTCTAAGTGATAAAACTGCGTTAGTTCTTGAATACCTTGTTTCGGGTTCCCGTTTCACCGGCAAACTATTTTACAAACTAAAAGAACAGGCCCTTAGTTGCGTGAATTCATTCTGCACATCAATTCAATCCTCTATATTCCTTAATGAACACAATAATAAACAAGGTACAGGTTGAAATTGGAATGGTTAAAACTGTAAGACTTTCAAGTGCTGTGTAAATAATTGATTGATAATCCACGCCGTTTCTAGTATTCAGTGCTGAATTAAGAATGGGTTACTAAGTTAAGGCATTAAAAGATACAGGCTAAACTTGTTATACCTTCACCAGTGTAAGTAAAACTTTCACCAAGGTCAATGTCATCCTCATAGCCACCAGACAGTGCAAGGGAGAAGCAGCCTTCGGTCTCACTACCGTGTATCCCTGCAACAGTGGGCCTTAAAAAACATATACATTTCCTGTGAAAACAGTTTTTACAAAACATACTGAGGCCAGCAAATGCACTAGATACAAGAGTAACAACTTTTTGTTTTGTTAACATATTAACATCCCAGTGATGGGACATGTTTGAACAGGAAGATCAGGGTTGTTTGGCTCTTAAATCATTTGTATTTCTAAAGGATTTCCAGGAAGGGTGCAGGAAGGTTGGGAAAAGGGTTTTGTGCACCATTTATATTGATAGGAACAATATGTTATCGTCTTTGATGATCTAGCCTATTATGAACACTTGGCATTTAAATGACTTAACAATTACCAGACACTGAAATATATACATAGTCTATATTTTTATAGTTTACCTGTGGATACCATCATGGCTACAATCAACTCGAGTTGCCCAAGTTGTACCAACAGGGATACCTGGAAAGAAAAGATTGCATTAATCCATGATTCTGCCTTTTAATATCCTAACCATAATAACCTTGTTCTAATATCTATACTCATATACTGATGGGCAACAAGATCAAAATAAAGTAAAATTATAAAAAAATAGTAAATTATAAAAAAATTACAAAAACATGAAATAAAAATAGTGAGGTTTTGTAAATACATCAAGCCAACCAACCAGGGATTTCACCAAAAATGTTTTCCCTCTTTTTATAAGATGTTTCAGCTTTGATAACATAATCCTTGTCAGCTTTAGAGCTGTCTGACTCTGATAGAGGTCCACTTTCAGGCTTCTAAAAAATAAAAAGTGTAGCAAAATAATCAAGAAAAATCCTAATTTAAGACCATTGTTCAACTGTGTAAAACTCTGCTCTGAAAACTTATATTTGCTGGTCATGGTGATATGCTGTAGGTAGACCAGGGCCTCTATGATACACTAACTAGGTGGGTAACTGCCACCCTAGTCATGGTCCCTTAGAAGAGGTCCTGAGGTCAATCTAGATATAATATAAAAGACTTGCTATCCGCAATTATTGATAATTGGTATACTCTTAGCGGAATCAAAAGATGAGCAAATAATTAAAGCCAGTAGATACTGTCCTGTCGATAATCTCAAATTCATATGCTGCTCTTTTTTATTTGCCTAGTTGTAGAGTGGTAAGGGAAGAGAGGGTTATGCATCTTGCACCTTAGTTTCTTAGGACCTGCTTTTTCACATTGAACAAGAAATCAAAGCTGCTATTTCCAAAGACTTTTGAATCACATTTCATCTTGTTATTACTGAAATTCTGGAAAATAGCATCTATAAATGGATAAAAGTATATGATATCAAATTGAAACTAATCCTACATACTCACAATTCTTTTGACCCTAAGTGATCTTCTTACACCATCTGCAACTTTATGACCAAAGTTTTCCCTGCTCCCATTCATTTTTGGCATAACATTTTCATGAAAGGTTGCATCTCTTTTTCTTTTCTTAGTTGATCTTTTTACCAGGGATCTGTCACGTGTTGGCAATTTTGAAAACTGCAAAGAAAGCAATTCAGAAAGATTGGTTAGCTAGGTTAAAGGGTTAGGTTTAGGTTCAGGGTCAGCATAAAATATCTATATCAATACTATTGGGTAATCCATATCAAAATGATTTTTCAATTGTGCAGCGGCCCAAGAGATTGGTCATATTGATGCTAAAAACACCATGATAATCCACTGTAGGCCAGGTATTATCTAGTAAGATGTTGCTGACAATTTTTAAAAGTTCACCCTGTGTAACCATTATGATTATTAGTATTGGTTCCATATGTTATAGTCTGGCTCCCTAAGGGGAGTATATATTTCTTATGTGTAGTATCAATTGTACCATCAAGCAGCAGAGATATATAGTACATTTGTTTTTAAATTCTATAAATGCAGATGGCTCTATAGCTATCGTTTTCAACAGTACTGTTAGATTAATATATTTTATTTAATATTGTATTGCATTGTATTTAATATATCGTATTTAATTACATCTTGCAAAACAATAACTCATTGATATGTCTGCCAGCAAAGGCCTTCATTTTGAAAAACCTCTGAGTAGACATCAAAGGCACAAACCTTAGATAAACATGAGTGATAATAAACTGTGGATAGAAATAACATTCGACAATACAGTCAACAGTCAACGGGCTTTATGTTGGTGTTATTGGTAGGTAGAAAAACTAGTTCTAGAAAGATTACAAGGACATATACAAGTATATATACAATAGTGCTTCAGTATTATATTGCTTTCATGATTTATTTTTAAGTTGGACAAAAGAGCAGCCAGTCAATGGGATTAAAAAATCAAGCAAATGGCATTTTACTCGGGTTCTTTACATTCTTCGCATATGAAGCTAAAAATTTATGCCGCGCCAATCTGTTTTTAAAATCGAAATTAACGTCACACCAATTTTTTTTATCTGTAAACTAATGGGCTTGCCAAAATTATTTTTACTCATACTGCTGGCTGGCGGCAGCGATTAAGAGAAATGAATAATGCTGCGTTATGTAAGGCGACAAAAGTAGCCTAGTCAAAAGACCAGCTAGCTATTAATTCAAGAGTTACCACGCAAAATATACAAGCCATACAGCCCCGCCCCCAGTCCAAAAATCAACCAAACCGAAGTCTCTTGTCGCTACTCACTGGTTTCAAAAGACCAAGACTTTCTAGCATTTCCTTATTTCTTTGTATGTTTATCAGACGTTGTCTCTCATACGACGTGATTTCTTCCATGCTGGTTGTTGTAAGATTACTTCAAAATAAATTGAAATTCAAATGACAGCAGGATCTGTGCCCTTGTTCACAAACTGAGAGCAACGAAAGGCAACGAATCACGAATCAAATCAACGCAATTGACTCTCTTTCTGGAGCACGTGAAAATTTGAACCTTTTTATGGTGCCTCGTCTTCAATTAAAGGCAAACCAGTGGGTATGCAACGGAAACTTATTATTTTTATTCGTATCAATCTTTAGTTACTTTAATATTGATGAATAACATATTTAGTTTTGTAAGCGAGGTACTACAGCAGAATAATTGACAAGGCTAAACAAGCAAATATACACAGCTAGTCATGTGACTAACATAAACAAACAAAACGTGACAGGGTACCATACAAAATAAATTAGGGAATTTCGCTGCCATGTGCCTGGTGTAGAAGGTAATTTCATATTTATCGCTTCGCTGTCATTATATAATGCATTGTAATTGTAATCCAAGACTGTTTAAATTTTAAATCTTGTTCGCAATTTCAGGCTCCTGAAACATGGAGTAGCTACAGTGACTTTTGAAGCTCACGAGACAAACTAATAAGGTGTGAGCATTCTGTTTTTCATCTTTACCTACTATGCATGTATTACAAAAACAAAACAAGTATCAAAAATACAACATCAAGAAACAATTCTTTATTTAGTTAATAACAAATATCAAGCAACTTAAAACCTACATAATAAATAAAAAACAGAATGTTAAGTGAAATATTCAATGACATAATTCACTAAACATTTGAAAAATATTTCTACGTCATACTTGATCTGATACAATGCAACTTCATTACAAATTTTCCACAACAAATTTTCGAAACAAAAGTAAAATGAATAAAGAGGGATTCAACAAAACTTAGACGCTTTCTTGGAGTTCAGGAATAAGAATGATCAATAGCCAATTTATCTATGACAACCGCGTAGCTATGACAACAACAACTTGGGGAGAAAACGAGTGATGAGCCTAGACGGTGATCCTCTAAGATAAATAAAAACTTACATGATTCCAAGAACATATTTACTTTATAAACCATAGGTACTACACAAGGCACTCGATAAATCAATATAAAAAACAACCACTAAATAATTCACTGCACTAACATGCGGATTTAAAAAATAATTGCATTGTAGTGCTTTCCAGTTGTTCTAAGTACATTAAATTAACCAAATGGAAATTTAAATATTCGTGTTAATATTCCAGCTTTGTTTTTCAACGTCTCTTGCTGATAAGAACTTAGTTAGAATTGCATTCATAGTTAAACAATTCCACAGCGATCACTGAAACACATTTCACTGCCATTTTGTATTTCTGAAATAAAAGATACAGATAATATACGTTCCTAAAAGCGACCGTTAATATCTACTTTTTTCCATTACATTGTATATTCAACTTGAATGAAAAGCTTTCAGTGTTGTTTTGGCTCTTGAGAGTTTATGCCACATGAAATTTGTTAAGACAACTATGATACAGCTAATGTATCTGTACCCCTAATAAGAATGTGAATATCTCGAAAGAAACATAAAATGTCAAATTGTATTTTTACTGCAATTGATTTTAGTTAACACTTTTTGATTATTCTGGTGGAAGTACAAGCAAGCAGATTGATGTGCAAAATTGAAAACGAAATTTCAGTCCGATGAATTTCAACAACGAATGCTTAAATGTAAACAACAATGTGTCTTTGTCTTGTTTGTTGGTGCAAGTAAATAAAATACTTTGACTTATCTGAACACAAGGTTTGCCTGCCCAGTAGTATACGTATGTGAATATTATATATAAAGCTACCAACTAAGGCAGCTTAAAGGCGTTTTTCAGCAGCAAAGTTGATTAAGAAGAGAAATAAACTATGCATAATTCCAACATCACGCGATCTAGGGCATTTACCTAAGAACGACGGCAAGAGTGCTTGATTTCGAAACTGTGAAGTTTCTAAACTTGAACTCGAAAATCTGCTAAATTATGAAATGGTCAGCCTTGCTTTTACACAATCAAATAAAGAAACTCTTTGTGACTCAGGGCCTTTTCTGAGGGACCACGGCTGAGGGGGGGGGGAATTTTTTACAAGGCTAGAGGGGACAATAGTCCTATTATTTTAAAAGTAAATACAATAGGACTATTAAAGGGGAGATATATTTTCTGGATTTCCGACCGGTACAAAATGATCCCCATAGCGCATGGTCGTATTACATATTCACAAAAAAAGGAAAAAGACTTACGTGCAAGTTTTATTTTACATGAGTTTGCAACACTGCTGCAATTCGACAGATTCGTCCAGCCATCCTGGCTTGTATCTCACCAATTCAGCGAATCTTGCCACTTCTTCCGGTGTAAAATTCACAAGAACCCAGTCATCTAAAACGCTTTTCACTTTAGGTATTTGTATATCTTGCAACATCTTGCGCTGTTCATCCGTCAGTTCTTGCTGCACAATTGGTTTTGTTTTACCCGGAACATGCAGTGTTATGGTTTTATTGGCTGGTTTTTCATTTTTCTCCGTTGGCTTTTCATTCTTGATTGATTGTTCTTCCAGGTCATTCAAATCTAATTCCTCAATTTTAGTTTCACCATGTTCTTGTGATGGGATCTCATTTTCGATAACGATTTCTTTGCCTAATAAAGCCACTATCACATTAACTTGTGACTGATTCATTACAAAACACTACAGCAAAAATATGTAAGAATGAGGAAAGAGGAGGGCTGAATCAGAAACCAGTAAGACCTGATGCAATACGATGACCGGTTTAAATAAATTATATTTGCTTATAAAAAAAAACTGGCTAAGATAATCGCTCATAGTCTTCAGGCCGTCTTAAACATACCTATTGAACGAGCTCTTCACGCCCGTATCTTTCAAGAACGCCAGACATAAAAAATACAACCCCCAACCTGAATGGGGAATTCCCCCCCCCCCCCTCCTTATGGGCTGAGTTTTATAAACAAAACAAGTCCGAAACAGTGTCCAGAAATTAACGAAGTATCGGGATGTATTGCTTTTGAGAACGTATCGCTTTCAAGGGCAGAGAAGAATAGTTATGATCTTCCTAGATGCCTAACTGGCTAATTCTAAGGAACCAAGCTCATTTCGAGTAAAATGAAAAGAACGTCGAGCACCCATAACTGCAAATAATTGAGCAATCAACTACAAATATTTTTGATAGGCTTTAGCACTGTATGCATCATACCTGCTGTGGAAGGAGTGCATTCTTCTGTCTCGTCACCACAGTCGTGCTCATGCTTTTCTCCATGAACGGACAGATGAACTGCCGCACTATGCTGTTCTTTCAATGCTTTTAGATGACCCTCATCGGGTTCACCTAGCAAGCTATCGAAGTCAACATCCTTTTCAACCACAGCTGCCTGAACGGCCTCTTGAATGACTTCATCATGATCATTACCTGACAAGAGTTAAATTGAGATTGAATTGCAGGAGAAATCTTCCAAAGGCACCTATCAATCTCCAAAACCCTGGATGGACACAAGCAGGTATCTCCTTGATTAACAATTAACCTCACATTGTATATATTTAGTACATTTTCTACCACGATAGTACAGTAGGCACCACACCCTGGTTATAGGGAATGGCATGGAGCGAGTTTAGGAGCAAGACAAAATGTTTAACAAATCATCAAATCAAATCAAGTCAAGAAGAGCATAATGGTATATTGCAAAATGACTCTATTATTAAACTGCATGATACTCAATTTCACATAGACTAAAGAAGATTAAATGATGAAATTAGCTACGACAATATTCCTCCATACCTTCAACAACTTTGAAGCTAATCTTGACTTTATCTTCACTTTCATGAGTTACATCTTTCAAGCGAGCTTTCAACTCTTCGTTTTCGTCATCTTTGTGAACAATATAATGATGCTCCGTTGTAACAAAGTCTCCATATTGTTTACTTACACTCGTATCTATGGATGCAGTTGCTGTTGAATTATTTGTCAGAGCAGGTACTTCAAATGGCTTTGTTTCTACGTCAGTTGAGTAGGCTTTTGCAATGATACCATCGTCAAATTTTTCTACGCAAGCCTAGAATAGAAAAAGAATTGGAAATTGCGTTTCACATTCCCAAAAACTGACCACCTGAGAATCTTTTTTTTGTGTCACAACCTTGTTATGCTTGCTGGCCTAGTGCAGGTCCCCTAGAGCGTTTAAAATACGTATAACAATAACAACTTGGTTACAATCCACCCCTTGCACAGAAGACCGAAAAACGACACATCCTCTAGTTTAACATATAAAGGATAAGCCTAAGATCTTATTAACAGTTAAAATGG